>MU397296.1:0-261884 GCA_022578865.1 Xylaria sp. FL0043
TTTTAATAAAAAAGTTTTTTTTTATAAATTATAATATAAGTTTATTTATTTATTTTAAATAAATTAATATAATTTTATTTTAATAAAAAAATATTATAATTAATAACTTTAAAAATAAAAGTGCTTTAAAAATTTTTTTTTTTTATTTTTTTTATTTTTTTTATATATTTTAATATTTTATAAAAATTTAGCTATATATTATAAATTAATTATTATTAATTTTGCCGATAATATTAACTTTTTAATAATAAATTTAAACGTTAATTAAAACTATAAAATATTAAAAATAATATAAAAAAATATAAAAACTAAACTATAAAGCATAGTATAAAGTTTACGCTTTAAAAAAACGAACTAATATATTTTTTTAATAATAAAATAGCGCTTATATAAATAGTCCGCTTTTTTAGCGTTATAATTAAATTAATTAATAATATAAAGTTTTTAAATATATAGTTTAATAAAAATATAAAATAAAAAAAATATTTAATTAAACTTAAAAAAAAATTTAATATTTAAATATATATAATAATTAAGCTATAAAATTTAATATAAAATAATAATATATTTAAAATAAAATAAATTTAAGCGGCAATAATTTATAATATATTAATATATAATATAATAATATAATATAAATTTTTTAAAAAAAATAAAATATAAAATATTATTAACGCTTTAATAATTATTTAAAATAAATATTTTAAATAAATAATTAATATTTTTAAAGTTATTTTTATAAAATATTTAAAAACTAAATTAAAAATTTTATTAATAAATTTATATTTTAATAATAAAGCTATAATAAATAAAAATTAATTATATAATATAATTTATAATAAAATTATTAATAAAATTATTAATAAAATAAAAACGCTACTATAAATAATAAAAAAAAAAAAAGCTAAAACTTAAACTAAAAATAAATTTTTAAAAAAAAAAATAGTTTTTATTAATAATAACTTTATAAAACCGGATTATTAATAAAAAAAATAATCGAAAAAATAAAAGCTTAAAAAAACGCTTTAAAAAAAATAAAAAAATTATTAGCGCTATATTAAAATAAAATATAATTATTTAACTTTAGCTAAATAAAAATTTAATAAAAATAATATATTTAAAAAATATAAAAGTTTATTAAAATATAAAATAATATTAATTATTTAAATTTATATTAAAAAAATAAAATTAAAAGCGTTTTTATATAAAAAAAAAGTTTTTAAGTTTTTAATTTTGCTTTATAAATATATAAAAAAAAAAAAAATATTTTAATATATTATTTTTAAATATAAATTTTTAAAAAAAAAAAAAAATTTTAATTAAAAATTTAATAAATATTTTATTATTTAATAATAAAAACTTAAAAATAATTATAAAAAACTTTAAAATTATAAGCTTTATTATAAAATAATTAATAAGCACCGGTAAAATAATTATATATAATAAAGTAGTAAAAAAAAAAAAAATTAAAAAAAAAAAAAAAATATTATAATAAAGTTAAAAAAACTTTATTAAAAGTATACTTAAATAAAAAAATAAATTTACTATGTTTTTTTTAAAAATAAAAGTTATAAAAACTTTTAAAAAAAGTTTTTTTTATTTTAATTTTATTTTATTTTTTATTAATTAATTAAATAATAAAAACTAGTTTTTATAAAAATAAAAAATATTTAAATAATAAATAATATATTATATAAAGTTTTTATTTAATTTTTATATAATTTTATTTATAAATATATATATATATATAAACCGCGCTATTTTATAATAATATAATAAATTATTTAATAATAAAAAAATAATAATATTATATATAAAAACATAGCTTTTATATATAGAGATTTTTTATAAGCAAAAATATTCTGCGTATATAAACCGCCTACCTAACTAGATTATCGTGCGGAAAGCCTCGCACGTAGTCAACCCTGATATTATAACAGTGGGACTATATAAAAATGAGTTCTACGAACGGGTTCTAGGTGGATGGGACCGGTAGCCATTTAGCTCGGAGTACAACGGGGAAGCTGAGTTGTCAAGCATCATAAGAGGCCGGTATTTCTACTTCATTTATAATCACTGTAGCTCTTAGTAATAAGTCTAGAATGCAAAAATAATAGGACTATCATCATCCAATCTCATCTCTTCCCACCGATTTATACTGTGACAATAATTCGCGATGTGCCCAAGTACCTCAACCAGTCGCACCGCTTACAAGGGAGTAGGAAACGTCGGTGCATACGCGACTACAGATAGCGAGATCACGGACGTGATGAAGATTTTCAGGGAATGAATGGAATTGAGTTACCTTCTACTGCTAAGGTTTCTAATTGATTAACTGCGCAAATTTCCTACAATGTTTTGTCTCAGAGTGAATGAATAGCCTACGCAGTCACATATCAAGTGAATGGAAAGGGGTCAGTAGCCATGAGGTGTATTGTTCCCTTGGCCGTAGCCCGTCCAACAGGTGCTTGCGGGAATAGCCTGACTATATAGACGAATCCTATTATGTATTATATAACAGGGTGTTGCCAAGCCATCTGTCATAGGAAGTGTAGCTTCAGACTATCACCTAGGATAGCGGATCTTGAGGCATGCCCCTTTTAGGGTGCACTCACATACCTCTCATTTCAGTATCTATTCCTTCTCTTCCATACAGAAGAATACAGTCTACGCCAGGGCTGCCCAGCTCTCTTCGAGACCACCGATCAGACAAAAGACAGCCGGACACTTTTTCTAGAGGTATAGAAGCCGGGGGCATGAGTACGCCGTCGTCATGATAGAACCTGAGCTCTCCGAAATTGAATGTCTCATCGGGATTGAAATAGCACGCTATAAGGACATAAGTGCACTCCCTGTCTTCTATGCCTATTTCAGCGTTGGGCTCCGTCTCTCGGAGTTTAAATGTGCGAAAATCAGAGAAGCTTCGTAGCAGCGACGGGTCTCTCTCTTTTCCCGCTTTATGATGCATCCTGATGAACGACGGAAAATTGCATAGCGCCTTGGCTATACCTTTCCTGGGTCCAGGAAGAGAAACGGTGCGGTTGGCAAAGGCATTCGCCACACGCTCGACGGTCTCAGAGCCATTTAATTCAATTAAATAATATTTCTTCCACGTACCAGGCTCCTCCTTAGCCGTTACCACTTTGGGAGCTCGCCCCTCTCTCTGTACTCGACAGCGGCGCTTGAGGATGAACATTGAAGGCGTGCCCCAGACGTGTACCATCGTATCATGCTGTATGATTTCCGTGAACGTGGGAGCTCCACTCTCGGTGATAGGGATCCCAAGCACCTGTAATAATGCTTGAACTGTTTCTCGCTTAGTCTTGTCAGAAAACGGCTTCTCCGTCCACGCAAGTTGCATGAGAAGAGTCGTCTCCCCTCCAGAATAATCTTCGCCACCCCAGAAGGCGTACATACGACGGAGGAACATGACAGCGATTGCGACGCCATGTAGATCCATCCTGATGCTTTGGCCATATTTAACAAGATCCCACTCAAGCCTTGGTCCTTCAAGCCCTGGCGGCCAGATCCGGGCCAAAACCATCGGGCGCGACTCCAGCGAATATTTTGAGATGACTCGGAGGTCTTCTTTCCGGAGCATTTCTTTCTGATATTCCGCCTCGGCGTAAATCTGTAGATCCGAGTACTGGCGAAATTTTGGCCCCTCGCCATTGAATGTCTGGTATCCGAGCTTATCGCGTGATTTGCCCCCGGTGCTTGGATCCAACACGAGAGCATGGCGGTTCTGAAACTCCGGATCTTTCTTCTTCTGGCTCCGAGCAAATTCTGGGGTCCAAGGGGTGGGCCTCTCTGAAATTGGATCTATAAGACATCTCCAATCCAGCAGGTCTGTTGCAAATGCAGGACGAGCACAGCAGCTTAAGACCAGCCAGTGTATGACCTGGTGCTCGCTGCGGAGCCAGTGCCATTTCTGTTCACATTGGTCTATTGTGTGGCTCATAGTCTCATGATGAGGGCACCCTCTCTTGAAGCCTTGTTGACGATCGGTAAGCTTCTCGTCATCAAAGAGCTTGCTACAATGCTCTGCAACATGCTTCTCGCTATCGCAGATCTTGCAACAGCTACCTGAGCTGTTGACCGTGAACTGTGGCTGGCGACTAGGTACAAGCCCAGCTCTTTCCTCAAGAGTGCGATGCTCCCTCATGTGAGCAGGAAGGTTGGGCGGGTTACTGTCCGCGGGTATGCGTAACTGGATCTGTGATCTGTGGTAATCCCAATCGCGCGGCCTCTCTCGATTAGATTCAATTGTGCCGGAAGCGGAACGCTTACGGCCATTGCCACCGACTGAGTTCGAAGTAGGAATTCGAGGTCGGTTCTCTTGGTTGCCAATTTGGCTTCCGCTCTGGTTCGTCTTTTCTGCACCGTCGTCTTTACGACGAGCGCCGGGATCGTTCAGATTCATCTTGAGTGGCTCCTGCGAAGCGGAAGATGGGGTTTCAGGGACGAAGGGAGAAAAGAAGATGAAGGTGTGCAAGAAGGCGAGGAAGAGGAGAAAAGCGTGCAGAGACCTGATACTAGAACCAGTGATAACAGATATACGCAAGTGTTGCAAGATGAGATGTTTGTTCACTGGCAGGCTGTCATGCTCAGCCAGTTGGTCGCCAGTGGTGCGTTTGAAGCTTGCCTGGGAGATATGTGTTGGCCGGCAACATAAACAGAGAAGCAAGTTGTTTACATGGGTTGGTGGGAATGAGTACATTCCCCTTGCCACAGAGTCGTACATAAACAACGTCACTACGAGGTGTCAAGATTATGAGAGTTACATAGATGCTGAATAAACAATATGCCCTGGAACACCCTGAGAAAGTATCTCTAGTGATTCGTGATGTACACCTATTGAAGTCACAGTCTGGCATGTAGCGCGGTGGTCAGTGAGGAGCTCATTGCATTTCGTGGACAACTGGTAGCGTCTCAAAGATCCATCTCCTTGCATTTCAGTAGAAATAGGAACTGACTATCATTCACATGCTTCTAAGCTGGCTCAACGGCGACAGTATCATAGAGAACCTTAACATGGGATCGTCTGGAACTCACGGACAAAGAACAAAGACCAAGTTACGAAGAGTCAACCCTTTGATACTCAGACAGACTCGACTGCCTAACCTAGCAATGCTACACTTGATCAAGAACTCCGAAACTAACGTTCAAGACATGATCATCCCTATCAAGTCAACATATCCACATAGTATGTCATCATCTGAACTATAAATCCCAGGGAACCGTCGTACATATTACCGCTCAGCTTCTAACGATAACAAGGAGTAGGCATAGCTATCGCTCTACTTCCCATCATGTAAGTAATCATATAAGCACTCCTTTTTATCTGCCCTGGTCTTGGATGAGCGACGTTGCGAGACAAGGTGGGTACGGAGGCGCCAAGAAACCCGCGGATCCCGGCTCGGCCGCGTTCGGGAGCCGGATGCGTCGGATTGGGACCTACTACAGCATCAAAATTAGAAAGAGTAAATTCACCGCCAACTCTTCATACGTCTCGAGAGACGGTGCAATTGAGGCTAATCGATTGCGTCGGTACTGATACTATATATCGCTGATTCGCAAGCTAAGCAGAGTATCCGATGAGAACGGCATGACCCCTTAGGGGCTCTGCAGGAGGTATCTTCGGCTGCAATATCCTTCACTCAATCTGCCTCTCGCATCCGATCCGATTCAACAACTCTTTCCGATCGCTATGCCTCGACAGACTTGCTCCGGTTGCCCTGGCCGTCGGTTTGACCCCGCTGCGGCGTTTCCACGCTTCGAAGTCGATGACCTCGACCCCGACTTCCTCCTCGATCTGTGCGATTTCGAGGTCTTCCTTCTCATCCCCCTCGACCTCCTCCTCTTCTTCGTCGTCGCTCCGAACATCCTCGGCGTTCTGACCCCTTATCACCCTGATAGCTACCTGAACAATAGCAGCGGACCATGGGATCATGATGGCTTGTAAGACGAGTAAATAGGATAAGAATCCAATACGGATCCCTTCGTTCATGCAGACGAGGCCCGTGGGATTGCGAAAGGGTTCCAGAAGATATGACCGACCTTCCGGAACAGGTAATGGACCTTGCAGATTGTCGGCGGTTCCCTTGTAGCATGCTGTGGGCATGTGCCGGGGCGAATCGTAGTAGACACTCCAACAAACCATGAGGTAAAACACATGGCGGGTCACGAGCCAGGTGACCATGAATATGCCGAAAATAACGTCGCAAATGGTCGTGAACCCCAGATACTTGAGGCATTTCGCAAGCTTTTCTTGTCGTTAGCAGTGTTCACTACCGAGGATGAGGGTCCTTACTGGGAAAATTAGTTCGATGATGTCCATCAAGACGAATATAAGATTGGTGACACGAGTGTGGTGATTGACATAGGCCACGGTGATTAGCGTCGTAGTGGCTAAGTGATGAGCGATCATCTGCCAATAATCATGTCGTCGTGCCTCAAGGTTGACGACGATTAGTTGTTGCGTCCAATATGCGAGCTGCGCCAACACATATGCCTTCGTAAGGCCGTCCATCTCTCGCTGGGGCCAGTCTGTCCAGAGTTCTTCCAGTTTCAGGAAGTAAGGCGAATTTACGTAGATATGCTAGCAAGCAAGATTAGCTGGGTGGTTAGGTCAAGCCGGGGTGTGAGGCCAATTACCATTCCCAAGCTCCAAAACACCGCATTGTACATGAACATCCAACCCTGCTCAGAAAATCTCGTGATGCGCTTCTTATTGGACAACCCCCAGTACCTGGCAAAGGGGGCGAGCACATATTTCATCACACTGGCGCGGATGCCGCTGAACAGCACCACGCAAAAGCCGACGAAGTAGAAATCATCGCGGCCAGTCGCATACTTGCCTGTGGCGGGATTGTAGCCCGATAAAGTAAAGAATTTAGTTGTGAATGATCGCTCTTTGGGAACGTATATGTGAACGAGGCAGAGCGTCAGAATGAGATTGAACGAAACAGCTTTAGTGAGATCTTGGTTAGCGGCGATCTAAAGGGGGCGGAGGGTCTTTGTAAATACCAATCTGATGCTCAAACAGCCATTGAGTCGGGCTCTGCAGTAATCCCTTCCGCGATATCGTCGTCTTGCCTTGGCCAGCCATAGTCGGTGGACGAATCTTCTTTTTTCCTCGGCGGGCAATCCTCACAGTTGAAAGGATTTATATGTGTGCGAGTGATGTGATCTAGATAGGCGATAGACTACCCCAGGAGGTTGCAGGGTCCAGTGCTAAGCCCATGATCGGCGTTTCATTTCATTTGTGGCTAGAATGTGGCTACCGACAGATTAATTATGTGGCTTTTTCCGCTTGGCGATCCTGAAGGGCGGTGAAGAGAGCTTGTGACGACGATACGCAACGACCAATATCCACTGACGGAGAGATTCCCAAGCATACTACTGTTATATAGCCGCTGTTGCTGCTAGGATCCCTTACCAAGTAATCATAGCAGATAATTGACCAATAGTGGCCCCATCAGGTCATCTTGAGATGAATTACGTCGGTCGAGGTCACCAGTGTATGGCTGTCGCAATTATGTGCGATAATCTCCTCGAGGTTATTTATTGATGAAGTTGACGGAGTAGTTGTTGTGAGACATCAAGTCAGTGTACAGAGGCGAATGCCCTGAGAATAGGTACCTGCACGCCCAGTTTAGTGGCCCATGTATCGGAAACTGCGCTACTTAGTAGGCTAAGCCTAAGGCTAATGCAACCCCTATACTAAGCACCGGCTAGCAGATAGGGGGATAATTGGCCCATCTCACAGGTTACAGAAGGGCAGCCAACCAGCGACCGTCGGCTTCAATTCGTGCCTCTCAACGCAGTCACCCGGTGTTCTTAGAAAAGAAAAAAAGAAAAAGAATTTTTTTTTTTCATAACCCAAACGCCCATTTTGAATGTTTTATATTAAGAGCTTTAATATCAGTCAGTAAGTCGATGCGTATTTGTATTGATGCTACACCGACAAGAGCAAATGCCAAACGAGATGATGGTGGTGACCGCAGTATCTATAGATTGTGAATAGCTTCAAAAGGCATACTCCATCACTTTCCCCCGCCACGTTCGCAACTCCCCCTTCTTCAAAAATTCGCCATGCAATGCGACCGTATAAGACTCGCTGGGTTTTCTCATTGACCGCATCTCACTGATACACCTCAAATGCGAAGGCGTTGACATTGGCATGCACGATCATTTTACTGTGAGCAACACGCGAAAGCCATGATAAACACCCCGATATACCCCAACAGGGCACGCGGCAATCTGGATCCTACGCTGCGATATAACCATCATCTACACAGACCGACAGGCTAAAGAGAGAGATGCACAATGACAGACAGCTCATACGACCTCTTAGCCGGATTTACCATGCCGCCGCCCATAAACTCCTGTCACTCACTTGAACCTCTCTTACCTAACTCCAAACCATCTCTTGCACTCCTACCACCGTAAGGTAGAGGGAAAACAGGGGAAATGGCAGCAGAAGCGACACCTTCCACGTGGTTAATCACAGGCGCCTCCTCAGGAATCGGACAATCCATCTGCATCGCCGCCCTAAACTCCGGGCAAAAAGTAATCGGAGCCACGCGCGACGTAGCCCGAGCGTCAGCCTCCAACCCGGACTTCGTCGCCCAGGGCGGTGTCTGGATACAGCTGGACCCAGCGCATCCGGATTCGTTCCGCCATTTCGCCCAGGCGCAGGAGGAATACGACTTCGACGTCCTCGTGAACAATGCCGGCTATTCATTCATTGGCGGCGTCGAGGATACGAGGTCAGTGACTGGCTGGCTGTTGGTTGCGCAAAGCATAAGCATAGCGTCTCTGGGGCTAGACTGACTGACTGGTTGGCCACCGTAGCGAGGAGGAAGTCCAGGACCAGTTGAATGTGAATTTCTTAGGGCCGCTTCGCGCTGTTCGGGCCTTTTTACCATCAAGTGAGCATTCCTATGTCTTTAGGGGCCTCTTGTGCGCAGTTCTTCGCACCGGGTTCTTCGAATACTGCCCGAACAACTGAGTCGAATCTCATCACAAGCCGTATTCCTGACATTTTTAATAGTGCGCGCAAAGCGTCGCGGCCACATCGTCCTCATAAGCAGTGGTATAGTGTACGCTGACGACCCCATTATGACCTAGAGTAATGCTAACCGAAGGGTTACCGTGAGAGCAGATATATGTCTGTTCCTGGGCGGGGCATATACGCCGCAAGCAAGTCTGCTGTTGAGGCAATCCATGACGTACTTAGAGCAGAGGTAGCGACATTTGGAATCAAGGTCTTGATCGTGGAACCCGGTGCGTTCCGGACACCCTGGACAGCAAACCTCAAGACTCCCGTCGCTCTTGAAGGTAGCAATGGTTTCAGCGAAGGGTACAGAGGCACTGCAGTCGAGCAATGGGTTGGCACGGTTCCGGCTTTCAAATCAGCTCCATTACCCGATATGATCAGAGGCGATCCGAAGAAAGCTGCCAGGGAAATCGTGAAGGCAGTCATTGAAGGTCATGATTATACGCGGTTGATCCTAGGTCGTGATTGCGTAGGGTCAGTCGAGCGGAGGCTTGAGGAGATTCGCCAGGACCTGGAAGCCACTAGAGTTATTGCTATGTCTATGGACGAGGAAGTGCCAGATTCTGATGACAGCTAGACCGATATCCCAGGATTATAGACCTGCTGAATGCAGCAAGAGAGCATTCGATAGAGTAGATCGGAGGACTTAAATATTAGAGCACAATATGATGGAGTAGTGGTCCCTAGAACTTGTCCTAGTTACGTAGGTCAGTAGTTTACCAAGATGACGGAGTGATTTAATTTAAGAGCTTAGAGTGGCCCAGAAGATATCGGCATAGGTTTGAATCGCGTCAGGGGAGACGACACTTTGCTGTCAGAGACGCCCGTTGCTCTGTGCACATCAACCGCCCCTGTCTCAACTTATTAAGTAACAGCAGCAAGGTCTGCAACGACAAAAAAGACGATATGCGATGAGTCAAGCATAGTCAATTGATGCTGCCCTTCAGCACGACTAAGAGTCAACAAGAAGTCCATGCATAGTGTATCGATGAGGGAGTCGAGAACTTGCTAACGAAACTTCTATATCTCAATAGCAATTCTCCCAATGCCGCGACTAACACAGCTCAACATAGCCTCTTGCTTATCCTCGGCCGTAAGTGCCGTACCTCTATGCTCAACATTCCCGCTCTTAAGCGAAACCCGACATGTGCCACAGTTACCAACTTCACAGCTACTAGGTATATCATCAAAGTGCTTTCTCAGCACCTCCAGAAGTGTCTCTTCGCCAGCCACCTTCAGCACCTTGCCTTCACGGTTGACGACCTCAGCCTCGAATGGATCACCCGTGGCATCAGCAGAAAAGGCTTCGAGGTGAATTTCATCATCCCCGAGACCACACTTTTTCGCCTCCTGGGCAGCCTCCTCGAGCATTCTGTTCGGCCCGCAGACATAAACATGCGAATTCCATGGAACTACAGCACTTAAAGTCAGTTGATGTCGGTTCAATGGCCATCCAATTCTGTAATGCAAAGATCCAGAATATAATCTCCACCCCAATGTAGAAAAGTCGCTCAAGCAAGAAATAGCGGGACTTACGGTTCTGGAGGATTTCCGCAATGCTCATACGCTGACCTTTACTCCGATCGTAGAGGTTCACTGACTCCTTCAACCCGTCAATGCGATCCTGGAACGGGATATCATCTGCGCTGCGCAGACCATAGTGTAGCGTCGTCTCCCAATTAATCTGGCGGTAGGTCTCCATCATGGTCAGGAAGGCCGTGATACCTATCCCGCCAACGATGAAGACATGGTTACTGGCTGCGCTCGCAGGTTTGAGATCCGACGTGATGCGGCCAACCTGTATCACGTCGCCCTCCTTTATGTTTTTATGTAAGTACTCGGAGCCACCACGACTTGGCTCTTCAAGAGCAACACCAAGTTCGAAGCGATTTTCGTTGCCAGATACAATAGAGTACGGGCGTAACAACCCGTTAGGTAGCCTAAGGCGTACATGTGATCCAAGCTTGACATCATCACCTTTGATGTCGGGATCAGGAGTCACAGCTTCAAATACGAAGGATGTGATCCGCGAGGTTTGGACTCTCTTCTCAACAAGCTTATAATCGCGCCATTTCTCTGCCTTGTCATCCCCGCCGCCTGCTGCACGCTTCTGTTGAGCCTTGAACTTCGCGACACGCTTCAAGAATGCGTTTCTACATTCATCACCCATATCGACAATCTGCGAAAGCTCCTCGTTCATCTCGGCGTTGTCGGTCGTGCGATGCAGATACTCTTGGATACGCTCAACTGTCCATTTAGGCCACCTTCTCTCGACAAGTCTGATCTCATCCCCTGCCTGTACGGCACCCTCGCGCAAGACACGGTAATACCATCCGGTGCGGCTCTTCTTGTATGTGTTCGGTGCAAAGTTTTTCAATTTGAATCGATGATTGAGCTTGAAGCATGGCTGTCGCGGTAGACTGATCTGTAATAATACTCCATCACTGCCGACCGAATAAATATCCCCTATGCAGATGTTGCGCTCGTTCATCCTCTCGGTCACAAAGTTTTCGCCAAATCCGCCCGGTTGGAATCGTGCCTCCGCGTCAGGAAACTCCTGTTTCCATTGAGGGTAATGCGAAGAGCAATCTGGCATTCGTCAGCTTCTGACGCAAATGAGATATGAAAACTCAACCGAACACGGCAACAGCACTTAGAGGGACAACTTACATCCGTGTATAGCTTTGTCTTTACCGCCGTGAAAAGTAAGGTCATGTTCATCATCGACAAGTCCGAGAGAAGTAACATGAATCTTTCCGGAACGTAATTGCTTATCAATTCCACTCTGGATTGTGAGCCCAGGCATAGTTTTCATTTTGCTTGTCCGAATCTCTAAGATAGTATCCTTTTCGAAAGGAGCGAATAAATCTATATCAGCTGCAGGCGCCATATTGTCAACTTACATTTACTATGTAATAGGGAAGAATAGAGGGAAAATGAGTGATGCGAATATGTGTGTATGAGAGGAGTATGCCAAGGAGACGTCAAGATGATAAAAGAGGAAGGAGTAGTGATTGATGCGTTAAATTCTCCAAATTGTTTAAATATCATGCCAGTAAATGACGACTTGGCACTAATGAGTCCGGTCGGATCCGCATATCGGCCTTAATCAGCAAACTGGACTGCCCCTACCATATGCACCGGAAATAGATGGATACATGAAATAGAGTCACCAACAGATTGTCATTGGATAGCTTGGATGGTAGCTGTAGTAAGAAAGTTCTCTGTATCATCAAAGCTTTTAGTCCTCTTCGATCTCTTCAATCGGATCCCCATCAAAGTCAGGCAGGCCTCGAATATCAGTTCTTCCATCTGTAGCCATCTTTCTCCTCTTTCTTTTCCATTTCTTGTCGCCTCTTGAGACATCTGCGTTAAAAGCTCGTGCAGGAATTGAGCTGCCATCCACATTGGCGTACTTTCCTTTGAAGGCTTTTGGTAGGGTAAATGATGTAGGGTTGGATAGTGGTTCATCTGAAGATCCAACCGTAGCCATAGTGCTTAACACTGTTTCTGAGCCGGTCGTCCTTTTCGTCGGTATGATACTCTCTGAAGAGGGTCCGATAGACACACTGTCACTCTTATTAAGATGATCGCTAGGGGGCAGTTCTGTTCCGCACGTAGCAGCAGTTTCTACGTACTCCTCCACGCTCCCGGACGTATCAGAAGGTCGTAGCTCTACCGCAGCTCGATGCGCAGCTTCTTTAAACGCATCTTCAAGTAACTGTTCGCTACCTTCGTCATCTCCACACGCGAATTGTCTCCATATATCGTTCAGGTCGTCTGGGGTGACCGGTTTCTTTGGAGGTATGCAATGCCGGTTAGGTAGCAGCGGGCTGTTATTTTCCAATGGACATCGATCGCCTTGAGGGGAGTCATGACTTCTGCTGGCCTTTTCAGGGCTGATGTATGTAAGTGAGCACTCGGCCAAGCTGCGTCCCGGTGTCAGATCTCGTTCGCTAGAAAGATGGAGACTAGGCAATCGAGGCTGAAGATGAGATGGTAACGTTATGACACTGCGCTCTGAGTCTCGTGTCTGTATTTCTGAGGTTGCCACTGTTGTGAAAGGACTATTGGACATAAGATTCGAAGACTTGTCGCATACAACCCAATTCTTCCATCTTTGCTGCTCCGATTCTTGTGAAGACGGCACTGGTCGAATTGGTCGTTCGATTTCAACTTCCATGCTCTGTCGATCATCTGCACTCGAAGAAAGCCATTGTTGGGTTTGAGAAGTAAATATTCGGCGAGGAGCTGGCTCGTAGATGACTGGAGCTGAGCAAACTACATTAAACGAAGGTTCGTGATCACCCAGAAAGGTTGGTGAAGTCCGAAAACTGTCATTTGAAGCAGCAGCTCTGTGCCTATCGGTTCCACGGTCGGAATATTGCGTCTTAGTTCTCAACCTTGATTTGTGATGGGATACGTGGGCTGATGGCTCGGTGCTCAGAGTGTGTCGACCGGTACTCGGCTGTGAGCCGGTCTCAATGCTCGGCTGTATCACCTGGCTGCCAATCTGAATCCTCATGGACGACCTCTTACGGCGCTTGTAAAGCTCCTCTTCATTAGGTGTAGCATGTTTTCTGGGCTCCCTCGGCGCCGTCTCTCGGGGAGAGGCGGCTCTGGTCCATCTTTTCGTGGCATAGATCTGACCAGGAAATGAAATATCCAACGGCTCTTGTAACTTCAAGCCAGCCCAATCCGGTTTTTCAAGTAGTCTCCTTCGCCGATCGAAGTCTCTCACCAAGTCTTCACGATCGTCATTCTGACGTACACATGGTGAAGATTCTCGCTGAGGCTCTCGGTTATTGGATAGTGAAGGAGAAGGAGACAGTCTATCGTCATGATTTCGAGACACGGAGACCCTCCATGGTGATTCTGGGGTTGATTTCGACGAGAGGAATGATATTGAAACAGGTCCCGGTTGAGGGCGCGCGTTGAGTAGACCGCTACGAGCCTTTGCGAAGTGCTGCTTCTGCCGTGTGATCAATGCATTGCGCTGTCGGCCTCGAGAGTGGCGAGCAAGGCTGCCTTCAGTCCAATTCATGATCGGTCGCAAGGATAGGTAGATAAGAATGCTCGTCAATGGATAGTGAGATGCGCTAACAATATATCCGAAGTTCGGAATAGTGGCATTCCCTGGTTCAAAGCATTCTGAGTGCCTGCGAAACAATAGCGATCAAGACTTGTCAATCTGTTCCAGCGCGCCTACCTCCTGTCTTCCATTGCGTAGCTGCCCATCCAAGCAGTTTCGCTGAACCAAATGAGAGAGCCTTCCCCAGGCCGACCTGGGTGTTCTTGCCATTTTTGCCTACATCTTCTACCTACCTAGGTTCGTTCTAAGTAGGTAGGTACGTAGTAGGTTGTTACCACCTCCTGGCTGAGGAAGCCGACATAGCTAGGGGTAAGCATGTCTTGTGTTACACTGCAGAGAATCTTTCTGTCGCAATGAAACGTTTACTACCTACCTACCTACCTACTTAGTAGGTTAGGTAAGTTAGGTAGTTAGCGAGTTCCAATTCACTTACAGACATCATTCACAAAGTGCTCTTCGCAAGCCCCTCCCGACAACGGTCAGTACAATCTTAAAAGGCTTCAGCTCTCTGCCTCTGGCCCATGCTCCTCTCGCCCTCGCCCTCTCACAACCTCGACATTGATTCTTGTTCTAGCAACAGCATCACTTGCGATACTTGCTTTCCAGACGTTTATACACTGATATATCTATTTCATGTATTCGTGTGTTATACCAATAATACCCTAGACTCCATTTTATCCCGTCCTTCACCTTCACATTCACAATCGCATAAATGGTACGTCCTCGTGCGACTGGCCCAAGCTGCCCTTTGCCAGCCAATTACCCCTCACCTTACGAGACGATTTGCTAACAGCATCCCTCACGACCAGGCCGAAAGTCATTATGTCTCGTGCACTAAGAATGTAAGCCTCACCTTGTCAGGCACATTTGCGTCACGGCCATATACTATAGAAAATTCGGAGAAGCGTGTGCTGATTTCGTTCCGCGATGCAGCTTCTCAAGTATCTGAGGCTCGACCAGAAGGGAAATGCTATGGCCGAGTACATCTGGATCGACGCCCACGGACATGTCCGATCTAAGAGCAAAGTACGTTCGTTTGATTTCTTTTAGATTTTGCCCGCTTGGTTATCTTTCCAATGGCCTGGAACGACCCGACGCGCTACACCCAAGCCGGTGCCTGCGCCTGCGCCTGCTAGGGCTGAGTCTGGGCTGAGCCAACCATCCCCACATTCCAGCGGCCGACGCCCATGCGCATGGATGGGGTCCCTTACGATGCATGGGTGCGCCCTTGGCTCCATTTTCCGAAGGGACTTGGGAACCCTGGCCTACAGACAGCTTGAAACAACCCGAGAAAATATGGTCGCCGCCCTGGTTCACGTCATCATCATCAGCACATGCGTCTCACCAAGTGGTGCCATCTCCCTATGATCGAACCTACCGGACCCAAACAACGTCTCCCACGCTTTACCTTGATTGCCTATTCGAGAGGTTACCTCTCGCTAACAAGCCATCTTGCATAGACCATTACCACAACCCCCGAGAGTGGACAGTTCAAGCCCGAAGATCTCCCCGTGTGGAATTTCGACGGTTCTTCAACCGACCAGGCACCCGGAGACAACCCCGATGTTTACCTCCGACCCGTCGCCGTCTTCCCTGACCCCATGCGCGGTGTCCCCAACATCCTGGTTCTCTCCGAATGCTGGAATGCCGATGGCACCCCCAACAAGTACAACCACCGTCATGAGTGTGCCAATCTGATGGAGACCCATGCCGAGCACAAGCCGTGGTTCGGCCTCGAGCAAGAATACACCCTGTTCGACATGGAGGACAGGCCATATGGATGGCCCAAGAACGGTTACCCAGCTCCCCAAGGCCCCTAGTACTGCGGTGTTGGCAGAGATATCGTCGATGCTCACTACAAGGCTTGCTTGTACGCCAGTATCAAGATTTCGAGCACCAACGCCGAGGTTATGCCTGCTCGATGGGAATTCCAGGTTGGCCCTTGCGAGGGTATTGAGATGGGTGACCACCTGTGGATGGCCCGTTTCCTTCTCCACCGTGTCGCCGAGGAATTCGGTGCCAAGGTTTCGGTTCAGCCTAAGCCCATACCCGGTGACTGGAACGGTGCCGGTCTGCATGCCAACTTTTCCACCAAGGAGATGCGCGAGGAGGGTGGCATGGTATGTTTTGGTGCCTCGGAGCGAAGGGACTCGACGACTACTTAGACTTTACTGAGCAGTTCCCTAGAAACACATTGAAGCCGCGATCAAGAAGCTTGAGAGTCGCCACCGAGAGCACATTGCAGTCTACGGCGAGTGTAACGAACTCCGTCTGGCGGGTGAACATGAGACCGGCGCCATCGACGAATTCAGCTTCGGTATTGCCAACCGTGGTGCTTCGATCCGTATCCCAAGAGAGTGCGCTGCCAGAGGCTACGGTTACTTTGAGGACCGCAGACCGGCTTCTAACGCCGATCCTTACCAGGTCACTGGTATCATGATGTAAGTGTCCCTCGTTTCGATATTTTGTTTTGAAAACGGTCTCTAACATCTTGCAGGGAGACGGTCTTCGGCCCAGCGAAGGAGTAGAATGGTTTTATACCCCAATATTAAAGAATTTGTTTACCTTGTAATTCTTGCTGCATAAATACCAGCCAGTGCGCTACGAATTCTATGATTGTATGGATACCCAAGTCAATGCGTTTAAAATCCTTCAGTGAACATGAATCGTATATCAATCCCATAACCGTATGGCTATGCACAATGCGGATGTGGACCCTCCTTCCATAAGGCTCCAGGGTAATTCCGATTGTCCACGCCCGCCCAGAGCTGTCGTAACAAAAAAGGTCCCACCAGCGCAGATAGCCCTGGTAGTTGACAGGTCGTTTTCAGTTACGACTGCTCTGCCCGCTATCAAGGAAAGTAGAGTATTCTGGCTCCATTGCGATGTCATAGCCCAGGAATACCAATTGTCCATTTACCGCCGTCAGACCGCTTTCCGCATTCATGAAGCATCTACTAGGTATCCGAATAAACACATATACGTGTATATATTCTCTGTCTAAATTTGTTACCTATAGACCCCTTCGAATGTTATAAAACGAGAAGGTCGAGTCCAGATCCTCTCCCGTCATAAACCTCAGATCCATGAACGAATATTGATCCTATGAAGTGGCAGGATAAGCGGGTGGCGGTCATCCTGCCTTTTAGGACTTTTCACAATGCTACGTGTGATTTGAGTAATCACTACCTATACGCCGTACATATCATCCTACTTTAGATGCTGACATGCCTCGCACGTGGCATGGTATAAGTACCTACAAAGATATTTTCGAATCAAAAGCGCCACTACGATTGATGGAGTAGGGACCACTGCATTGCGACAATTGTAGCAAGACTACCTACCAAGCAGATGATGTTTTATCATGAGAGTTTATCATGATACCCTCACAATGTCTGCATAGGTGTGCGTATCAATTATATATATCCAATCCGCTCAACTACTACACCTACGAGAAATTCTCATTTATCAGATGAGCATAGGAAGCGATGAGGGATGATGATGTAGTAGGCAGACAAGTAGTCGATTGGTTTGTCAGAGCTTTGTAACAATTGGTGTTTGACCATAGTCTTCCAAAACTGGGTGTTGAACAGACCTGTTTATAGATCCTGCATGCCCTACCTGCCTTATCAAATGCTAAAAATATATCAATACAATTGGTCTAGAACGGCCAAACCATCCATCCCAAAAGAGAAGAGCTGCATTGCGACAGATCCTAATAGGTGCGCTTCCCGACCAACCAACCCAACCAACCAACCAACCAACCAGTCAGCCAACCAGCCAGCCACACACGACGGTGGCCGTGACTAGCAAGCAAAATGACGGCCAAAGTCTAAATGCGGTAACCTGAGCATCTTCATGATTAATGAGCCCACTAAATATACCAAACCAGTAAATAAGTGCCGAGGCTATGAATCAAGTAAATTGCGACGGAGAGAACCGTTTGACGAGAATAGTTACTTCGCCGGCGGCGGCAGGCAGGGCAACGAATGGGGAGGGCAGTACCCCTAGCTCAGCTATGACGCTATGCTAAGTGCCCAGCCTACTAGTAAATATGGTATGTATGCGAACCGCTGATCCCATGGCCTCGGGTCCACGTCCACGTCCCCGGATCCCACAGAACCTTGACTTCAATAGCCATGAACGTCCTGATTAGGTAAATAAGGCAAGAAACAAAATAGGATCAACTCGGATGCAACTATACTCACATCAAGCCAGGGATTTGTCTGAGCCCTTCAGGCTTACTCTGATTCGCCTTGCCTTGCTTTTTTTTTCGTATGCTTACTAGATCCTGAATCGATGGGTGGGTGTGGCATCCCCCGCAGTCTCACTCGAGGATCCAATGTAGGAGGGACTGACTGTCGTCAGAGGTGATCAGCGCATTACAGTACTAGTACAGCCCTCTTCCCTACCCCTGTCGTGCGACGGCAGAAGATGAAGCTATAGGACTTGAAGTATATGACTTGAAGAAAAGGGTTTTCCACCCATCTCTGAAGCAGGAGTGAATTCTTTCCAGATACGACAGACATCCTGTTATCCGTCAACAAGAGCGCCTACGACGGGTCTCATCATGCAATATTATCCCGCGTCAACTGTTATTCCAATTTATTCCGTGTTTCTAGGCGTGGCCGTTGCGCTGACGGCTCTCCGACTATGGGTGCGACTTTCGTTCGCGCGAACTAGGCTGGGAGCAGACGACTATCTGCTGCTCTTCGGGCTTGCGATCGCGATAACCTGCAATGGGATCCAGTATTATAATGCGCTGAAGGGCACCGGCGGCGAGGCGATCAAGGATCCGAATGAGAGGACGCAGATGGTCATTATCTCGCACCAAATTGACTGGGCCAGTGAGTCACTCCCGGCATCATCTCCTTTTTGTTACGGCAATATCCAGCGCATATGTTAGCGATCGCATTAGAAGCTATTTGAACTGACATCGAGCCTTGCAGTGATCGTGATCGAAAAAGCCGCGTTCGGCTCCATCAAACTATCAATCTTATTCTTCTACCGCCGGATATTCGGCGTCTGGGACAGCTTTCGCCGTATCAATAACGCGCTGATCTGGACCGTGTTCATTTGGGCTGTCGTTTTCACGATCGCCGACGTGCTGATATGCGGTAAACATCCAGAGCTCATATGGGGCTTTGACCAGACACTTGCACTACACAGATGTGGAAATCGCGGCGCGTTATTGCTTGCTTTCTCCGTCACCAGTGTCGCGACAGACTTGCCGGTGTTGGGACTCCCGTTCTTTTACATCAGTCGTCTCCAGATGGCGTCCAATAGGAAATGGGCCACTAGTTTCGTCTTCTTCCTCGGGACTGTGTGAGTGTTGCCTTATCTCCTTTCGACCCTCTCCCTGTCTCTTCATGTTTTGGTATTCTCGCAAGGCTGACTTCTGCGCTGTAGATCCACGGGCGCCAGCATCCTCCGTCTGATCTTTCTAATCGTCTCGTATCCCGTGGGACGTCTAAATTTCGCTTATACACCACCACCAGACGACCAGACACCGCTCGTTCTCCAAATTTTCAACCCAACGTTTTGGGCCCTTGCGGAACTTTGGCTAGGTGTATGGGCCGCCAATCTACCCCCCTGCTCGCCACTCTTACGCAGAATGGATTTCCACCCCTACCGCAAACTAAGTAGCGCGTATCGACGCATTTGGTCCCGAGAGTCGACAACGGGAGCATCGAAGGAGGCCAAGTTGCCATTTTCAGGCGGAACCGGGAGCTCTCGTGGTGGAAAGAGCAGTAAAAACAACGATGACGTGGGTTTATCGACTCAAGACTCCGTGCCTTTGGTTCCGATATCCGGGCATAGACCGAGCGTGACTTCGGAACACCCACCTTCGTTGGATCCGATCAACGTTACCGGTACCGGTCGATTGTCGGTGCTCGGCTATCTATCGTCGGCCGAGTCTGCGTCTCCGCATCGGTGACGATCAATGATGAGAGATGATCATGAAATAGATCTGTCGATTTAGCGTTAGGATACCCTTTGATTATTTAGACCGTATTTTCAGCGTCTTCTTTGTTCCTTAGGCGACGTAAGCATGGCACGCTTACCAGTAGTCCTAGCCGTGTTCAATGATGGTGAATACCAGGGGGCTCGCGTCTCTGTTATATCACGTTAGTCGTTGGTCATGGCCCGCTCTCGTTGACCACCTCCCTACTTCACTAGTATACAGAAAACTACTATGATACGATGATCTAGATTTAAGCTCGACATCATAGCGACAAGAACGTGATTGGGTCGCTAGTCATGACTGTGCATGCCGCAGCCCCTTTTGACCAAGATCGCTATCTTGGGTCTCGGTCGCTCCGAATTCTGTGTGTCGTTGATATGCGTGAGTGTTTCGGCCAATCCTTGTAATAAGTATTAGGCTCGAGCTGGGGCATCATAGGGGATGAAATACAATCGGCGGTGCTCAACTACGCTTAGACGCGTAGCGAACCTCTACCGGTACCAAGTTATCTTGCCTTGGGGCCAGGTATCCAATGTGAGTTATTCCACATAGCTGTTGCTCGTCGAGCCCTCGTTATCGCTGCAGATGCGTTTATGTCGTATTACGGTCTCGACCCAAGCAATCCCATTCAACCAAGATCTTGAGACATATGAATCACAGTCATTGAATTGTTTGACCAGTTTACTCACTTGGTTTAGGTTGGTTAAACTGGTTGAACGAGCCCTAGGATATCACCTGTACGTCCCGGTCCAGTGAATAATGGAATTCGCTTTTCGGAGTCCAAGCGCTGAGACTCTACACGTGGGCGACCACACCCTGCTTCCACTAAAATATCTTTTGACGTGGGTTGTTCTGGCAGGGCTAGGTGTTTTGCGTGATCGTTCGAGGTAGTCGCTGTGTCTTACTTGAACGGTCAAATATGATTCGATGCTATCATAAGTAGGCCTACATGTTATGCTCAATAGAAAAGACAGATCCGGGAAACGAGAGAAGGAGATTGTCTCGTCGTTATAGAAAGATCCCAATAGGACTTTCGATGTCCGCTCGAGGTAAATGTGAGGCCTGCGAAGATCTTACCCGAGAACCTGGGTGTCAACGAACAACTTTGTAGCACGTTACTTCAAACGCCTACAACAGTCGACGACGGAATAAGTATCAATCGTATTGGGAGAACCTGAGTACCAGAGCTTACGAGCAGAGACAATGCCCGAATGCTCTACAGGAACCCTCTGAAACACATGCGATTGCATGTCTCGAAGTATCCCATAGCGCTCTGCCTAGGGCTACTGAGACCGACCAGCCCCTTGTTGTTGAGCTCCAGGCTGCTGATCTCCTGACTATTGCCCCTAGGTTGCTAAACTCTAGTTGGTGTATGCCAGACTGTTGAGATTTAGTGGCTAGGGGCGGTTGCGAAAGACTTAACCCGGATGCCGTCATGGGGCAATGATTCGACTGTCTGTGAAGGTGTTTAAGAATAGCTT
Organism: Xylaria sp. FL0043; assembly: GCA_022578865.1. NCBI lineage: Eukaryota > Fungi > Ascomycota > Sordariomycetes > Xylariales > Xylariaceae > Xylaria > Xylaria sp. FL0043. The sequence goes on from MU397296.1 coordinate 21,603, forward strand.
TGTAGACGTTGGATACTCGGTTCTTGGGATCAATCAAGAATGTCGATATCACCGAAAATCTGACTCCAACATTAGGTCGCCTATTGACGCTCATCCCTAGAATCATCGTCAGCTTTGTCAACGCTGGGCGCGCGATAGAACAGCCAGCGTTCAAGCCCTCAAAGGAGCCCACTCTTGAACCGTTACCAAGAGCGACAAAACTTCAACTGAATATAAAATGCTTTGAAATCGATTCTCGTGTGAACGTGTAAGATGTAATACTTTTTATATCTATATCGGCGTATAATTCATCGGAGAACGCATTGCTGAGATGGTAGGAAGGACAGCGATGTTGCACAACTAATCGGCTCTCCCTTAGTAGGTGACTTTGTAGCTGGTCGGCATCCCTTGAGAGGAATCATACGACCAGTCCCCGTGCCTTCCTCACAGACGCTAATCTCAACAGATACCTAAATACCTAGGTAGTCACCTAATCTGACGATAGCTTCAGTCGTTGTGAATACGTGTGTACTTCAATGCTCAGTTTTGACACCAAAAGCGGATACTATAAATCCACAAACCATGCATCTACGATGTTACGTGATGATGTTATAGATGTAGATCATAGAAGGCAAGAAGACGCTTGTACCTTGCTTAACCTGCACAGCCACAGCTGTCCCAGGTACGAGTTGAAGCTTCTGTCCAATTGAGGTATGGTGCTAGGGGTCCACAAATTGTCTTGATGAACTGCTGCCCAATGAGAATATATCAATCAGTGAGACATCTACTGAATGAGGCAGCCCTTGAAAGTCATATGGTGTAAAAGACAATACGACTTTTTCGAGAGAATAGAGAAAAAGGCACATCTATCCCTTTGGGGTCCATCTCGGCTCCGTGACCTTTTCGGGCCCCACAAGGCCCTTGCTAACACGAGTAACACCGTTGGTACGTGACATAATAACCAACCGGTTGTTCAATTTATTAAATTTTACTCGAAGCAAATTTTTTTTCGTTGAAAAAAATTATACCGTTTTAATATACGTTTTTTTCTTTTTCTTCTAGTATTTTCTTTTAATTTTTAAAGTAGAATTTTTAGCGAAATAAATAAAGTCGTAGGTATTACCAAAAAGTCATTAGCACCAGTTGACGTTTAGCTGTAGCGAGCATCATGTAGCGCCATATAACGACTGTTTACGCAGTAACATTTATTACCATATAGAACAGATGGTGCCCTAGGTACCTAAAAAATATCAAATATAATTGGTTGAATTATCCTTGCAACATGTCACGGAGCCGAGATGGACCCCAAAGGGATAGCCTAAGTACCTACGTTCGTGTTTTAGTCCTTCCAGTCGTGCAAACACAGCCCTATTTAGCGCGTACAGTGAGTATACCACCTGTAAGTGCAGTAGTACACTTAGCGTGTCTAAGCCTAAGTTGGTAAGATCTGGCTTGGCCGCTGGATGTTTACGGCATCTTTTCAGCTGCCTGACGTGCTGAGCATGACTCAACAGCACTCAGCCACAACCACTATAAGATCGGGCGGTACTGATCTGGTTTCCGTCCTCCGGAATACACATCATCCACAATCATGCCATGATAATACTGTCAGCGCGAAATTATTTTCTCTTACCGCCGATCTTCCGAAAGATACAATGTCGGCCGAGAATTGCAGTTTCTCGGTCACCTGAAAACCTTATATCGTTTCCACATTATCTTCCGCCTGTTTCTTGATCCCAAGGTACATACATGGTTCATCGTCGTCGGTATCCACAATTAAGTGGTACCTAATGTACCTACCTAGATACAGTACTGACGCTATTTACAGGGCAGGAACATCCCAAGGGAGTTAGATGGTGGCGGATAGAATACCCAGTTTGCCGTTTGCCGAGCCTTACAACCCCTGCCCAACTTCCGTCACGTTCGTCACCAGATCGAGACTCAGTACCTAGCACGAGGGATGTAGCGGGGCACTGTTGACCAAACTAAGCTCCCTTGAACCCATCTGGCGCAAACATCCTCTCTTTCAACACGACTCTCTATGATCGCTCCTCTTCGTTTTGGCAACCTCTCGTAGTAGCGCTGCAACTTAAACATGGACTCTGAAGGCCCGTTGAAGAGGAAAGACACGACAAAAGGTCCTCCTTTGAGGATATTAAGTCTAGGTATGTGTATGCAAGCATATCATGCACGGTGATATCAACGCCAAACACCACAACACCATGTGCACACCCTCACCCTACGTTATGTCATTTGGCTAATATCTGAGCGTACGCTCCCGGTATACAGATGGCGGAGGAGTTCGCGGTTATTCAATGCTCATCATCCTCCAAGAGTTGATGCATCGGACATACGTCGAAATCGAAGGAAAAGCCCCGCGCCGTGACCAGATTCCCAAGCCATGCGACCACTTCGACTTGATCGTCGGCACCGGCACTGGTGGCCTGATCGCTATAATGTTAGGCAGATTACGTCTCGACCTAGAACAGTGCAAAGAGTTATATGTGGAAATGACGCGCATGGTATTTCAGACGGACAAGACGATTGCGGGCATCCCCTACCGCTCGACACTGTTCAAGGCCTCATTACTTGAACATGCGATCAAGGAGGCCGTGAGGATGCACACCGTCTCGGATAACGAGGGAAATGATGGTGGCAGCTCAGCTCCCGTCAATCCGCTATCTGCCGCATCTCGATCGGGCCCTAGACGACATCAGAGCAACGCAAGTACCATCAGTTTCAGTGCCAGAAGTCCGAACACCCAAGGGCGATCCGTATTCAGGGGCGGCTCAGGGGATCCGGATGCAAGATTATATGACTCTAGAGAAAATAGGACAAAGACGTAGGTCATACCTGAGCGTCAAAATACCACATCTTGCTGATATGATTACAGCGCCGTCACGGCTATATACAAGGGTACCAGTAGAGGAGGAGATCCCGCAATCTTACGATCATATGACTCGAGAAAGGAGCCGGCTCCTGAATATGATTGCAAGATCTGGGAGGCTGGCAGAGCAACATCGGCTGTCGGGTTGGCCTTCAAGCCCATAAAAATTGGGCAGACCGTGTTCCACGACGATGGTGCAGGGACCTTCAACCCATCCCCATACGCCTTGGACGAAGCTACAGTAAATGAGTGGCCTGGGCGTGAAGTTGGTGTCTTCATCAGCGTGGGAACCGGAAAGCGCCCAAAGAGCACGGATCAAAACCAACACGTCTGGTACGAAGGCTTTATGGGAGAATATGCTGACGCGCGGAGGAAATTGATCTCTAAAATTGAGGGCTGCGAAACAATCCATGAACGTATGAAGAAAGAACTCTTGATGAAGCGGGGCGTCAACATTGAAAACTACTATCGATTCAACGTCGAAGTGGGTGTCGGCGAGTTTGCCATGAACGAATGGCATCGGTTGGGCGAGATCAGTACTGGCACGAGGAGATATCTTTCTAGAGATGCCGAACAGAGGATGGTCCAAGGGTCTTCAACAAAACTGGCCAAGATACATCGAGCAAAGCAACGCTATGATAGGCTTGGTTATGCGCCTGATATTGTAGCGACTCCTGCCTCCGCCATGGGATCAATCGACGCCCCCTTGGCAGTTGAGTTGCCAGGTGATATGCCAACACACTTCCCACCTCGCAATACACGGCCAGTAAGCCGACAGTCATACGAATCCGGTACTGACCACCTTCCATTACCGAACACTCCTTCACCGCGAAGCTCTGGGGAACGTGTCAGCCCTTCTAGCAAACGCTCAACACCTCAGGCACCCATGCGCTTCCAAAACACACCTTCGTCTCCAAAAACCAAGCCTCAGCCGGATGAGGATCCCGACCGACTCGTAGTCAACGCACCAACGCCAACGCAATACCGCCACGCCTCGGGAGCAGATAAGATCGCTATTACTAGCTCCGATGAGTATTCACGCAAGCAACCTGTGCTGCAACACCAACCTCACCGCATCGAGCCACCTCCGTTACCTCCCAAGACGCCTCTACCTGATATGTCAGGTGCTAACGACCGACGTCGACCGTCCGGCCAAGCCCCGCCGCCCTACCCTCTAGATGATGCTGGGCCTCCACCTACCGTTAACATGGCAAGGAAGCCCAACTTCAAGGGCCGGTAAAGCACTCGCATATCAGATATCAGTATATATGCAGGTCTATGACATCCTGCTTTTCGAATTCTGGCATAGACTGGAAAACGGATCCCAGGCGTTTCAAGCGACACGAACACAGCCTATTTGCAAGAACGAATTGGCTTTTCACGACCGGAATACCCCGGAAACGATCAACGAGAGATGGCTGGTTCCTTATAATGAATGGACTTAATGAGACTGGGCTCCAGACACGGCTTCTTGCGATCTCTTTAGTTATCGATACCCCTGACTTTCTTACTGTACGATTTACCAAATATACGATTTTATGACTCAACGCTACGGATTTGAACGTGAACAAGTTGGGATGGCTTCGAATCCCGTTCGATTTGGCGGAGTTCCGTCCACGATGCCCAAGTGGGGCATATATTAGTCATACCTTTACGGTGAACAAAACATTGAATCTCGACATCGGTACTCAGTTAAAGTGACAGACATATATCTGCTTCGAGATCACCCTTCATCCTATCAGATTGAATATTATCAGTCGACACAATGACGACAATCAGCAAAGTTGCTATCTTCGGCGTAAGTGACATGGCTAGCCCACGTGAAGTCCCATGATATCCTACCTAGGGCTCATTCGGGCCGACCTCGTGAGCCACTACCCCGAAACTCGACAAGTAGAGTTACAGCAAGGCGACAAGGTGCAATGCGTTAAATTGTGTTGTATCGAAAGACAAATCTTAATCCAAACGATGATCGTATCACTGTTATAGCCAAAAGACAACTGGTTGACCTATCCATCAGCGGGAATGGACGACTTACATCAATTAAGCCTTAGGTGTTCCTGGGTCATCGCACACCCCATCATATCTCTCTCACAAACGCTTCTCGACACCAGCTTCCCTATATTCTAGTAGCCTCAAAGCTAACTGAACTAATTTTCCCTGATTATAGGCAGCCGGTAATTTCGGCGCGCCCATCACGGCAGCGCTAACGAAAGCCGGGTTCGCTGTGACTATCATCACTCGTCCGAACTCCACGTCGACATTTCCAGCTGGCCTCTCTGTGATCCGCGTCGATTATTTCGATGTGGACGCGCTCGCTACTGCGCTCGCGGGACAGGATGCCGTAGTCTGCGTCGTTGGACCCGGGGCGATGGGCGCCGCCGAGGGCATGGTGGATGCTGCGGCACGGGCTGGCGTGAAGCGATATATCAGTGAGTTCTTACTTAGTCCCCTTCCATCCATCCCGCGGTTCAAACGATGTAGTACTCGTGTATGCGCCAGATTGGCCAAATTGCTGACGCATGCATGTGCATCTAGTTAATGACTTCGGCTGGGGCGTAAACGAACGAAGTCTTCCTGAATTCAAACCCATCAGCGAGCCACGCAAAGTTGCCTGGAACCGTGCCATGGAGTATGCGAAAAGAGACGAGGGGAAGAAAGATGGATTCACCTGGACGGGAATCACTATTGGGAATCCCATTGACTGGGTAAGTTCACTGATCTGTCTTCCTTTCCCACTACTTTTCTTCTTTTCTTCTTCCGCTACCCTCATGCTGGCCGGGTTTGTTCAAATCGAGTGAGCTAGCTACCGTGCAAAACAGCCCCAGTGACTTACAACGAGACTCATCTTCTTCATCAGGCAGTGGCAAAGTTCCCTCGCATGGGCTTCAACATCGCCGAGCGTCGTGCGCTCATTTACGATGCTGGCACGGAAGAATTCACCGGCACAACTCTCGAAGGGATAGGCCAGTCCGTTGTCGGGGTCCTACAGCATCCAGCTGAGACAGCCAACCGCTTCGTCAAGGCGCGATCGATCCAAACATCCCAGAATGAGCTCCTCGCGGCGTTTCAGAGAGCAACAAAGGGACAGCAGCATCAATGGGAAGTTGAGCGCTCGACCGCGCAACAGGCACTCGAGGAAGGACGTGCCAAGCACGCTCAAGGCACCGCTGGCTGGATACTCGATCTTCTCGTATTCCAGCTTTATGCGCCAGGGGAGGCGCGGTGCATCGTTGCGTCGAAGGAGGACTCGGACAGCCCGCTTTTGGGCATCAGGGAGGAGAGCGCCGATGAGATTGTGGAGAAGGCGCTCAAACGGGCGGCTTCTTAGCCAGCCACGTAGGTCTGGGCTTCAAATTTAAATTTGAACCGATGCTGAGCGCGCAAGAAAAGTATCTATTACCATGCGCAGACGGCCGTGTGTGTGTGGACAGGAAGGCTTGTCTGGATCATCATCGTCACCACCAACATCATTATCGTCATCATCAGGTTGGCAATTGGGATGGGGATGCTTGGAAGGAAGAAGTGGAGGTTGTGATTACTGGATATAATCTTCGAAATCCAGAGAAGGCAGGCGAATTAGAACGTCCGGCCTAAGCTAGGCTGGGCTGCCTGGCTGTGTATAAACACCAAACACATCACACACTATGCGTACACAGCAGCAGCAGCAGTACAGTGGATTAGGCGAGAAGCCGTGCGGCGGCAAAACTCGGAAATTTTTCTTTTTCTTTTTACAGGCGCAGGGTCCTGGGATGCTCTGTTCGCGTGCTTGCTTACTCAGGTGGTGGAGTGTATGTTAGAGGATTGCCCCGTCTAACGATCTACCTTCCCGGATGGAGCCCCGTACTATACTATACACTACGTATATATTTATCATTACCATCTATCATGCAGCACAGACAATCGCCCCGCTGAGATACAGTTAGTGGTGAGGCAAGAGAACGTCTTCTTACTGAGCAGCCGGACGTAAGGAAATTACAGCAACTGACAACAAATAACAATAGCTGAAGCACCTACCTTCTATGATTATCTCTTACTGTCTATGGTTGTCCCTTACCGATACTTACCTCTGACTTACCTACTTACTTCCTTACTCACACATACCCATGTCGTTTCTATTCTCATCTATCTCCTACCTATCCTGATCTCTAACTGCCGCGTTTACTCTTCATTTCACGTTATCTACAACACCTATCTCCCTCCCTCCCTACCTATCTACCTACGTGTTCATTCCCATCCCGGTCATCCCCAATCGCATTCCCCCATGCCCATGAATCCCCAAACATGCTACTGTATAATACTGCGCAGTAAGTATACTACGTGTTCGTCCGTGTGCAAAGCAAGGTGCTGCCGCTAAGACGCTGAGACGCAAAGACGTTGGGGAAAGCCCTCGGCCTTCACTCACTACAGTAGTGTCCTGCGTTGAATATTATTACGAGAGGCATCGCATGCTGCAAGTACAAGGCAAGGCCGTGAATAAGTGAACAGCCAACCCTCCGGCCGCCTCCGCGGTCGCATGAGGATATTCGTTCTGTCCTATCGTCTCCTTTGTTCTCTCGTTTCGTCTACCTAGTGTAGCGTAGTGTAATGTATACTAGTACTAGATATGACAGTATACAAGTACGTTGCTGCACCAGCAACGTCGTACTGCGTAGTGGTCTTGCAGGCGGGAGGGAAGAACCTCCTTGTTCAGAAGCATACCGTACAACACAACACCTGTAGAGCATGTTATATCTGTGCCCAGTACCAGTGCTACTATAGAGGAAACGGTCCCGGTAAAAGCCCTTGCAGTTGCAGCTCGAGAAGAAGTGCAGTGTTTTGTTCTCTTTTGTTTGTTTTAGCTGTTAACGTTATGTTATCCGCTGGACCCTTAGCTTAGCTTTGTTTGAGGAAATATCAAGCGCAAAAGCGTATCGTATCATGGCATATCAGTTGTTAGCAGGCAAAACAAGCCTCGTCTCGTCCCGTCCGGTGGGCAACAGACTAACAGAAAGACGAACGGACAGACATACGTACGGACAGATAGCTCCCTTGTGTCTTTCTATCCATCTATGTGTACACAGCATTCAAGAAGCAGTCGTAACGTATGATGAATGCCGCGGTTGTGCTCGTGTACTTCGCAGCACAGTTCAACCCAGCCTAAGTCAACCCAATTCACTCCATTCCTCACTCCAGTACACTAGGCCAAGTGGTACTATGACCGTCTACTGTATTACGGCACAAGATAGGTCAACAACAGATGGACAAAGCGACGAATCAATTCACCTTAAGACGCCATTTTCCCGCCATCGTACACAGCATACTTTATCACCAGCATATCCGCCCATTTCCCCGTCCTCTCCGCCACGGACTTGGGGCTGGCCCCAGCTGGCAAGTCGGATGGGTGGGGGGCAGTGCTGTACCTGTACTGCACTGGACTATACCGTATGTAAGTATGTATGTACACATGTACGTATGGTATAACGACATATGAGACAGGGCAGATGGACTGACAGAACAGCCAGGCAAGGGAAATGGTGCTATATTACCAGATCAGGCGAATGAAATATACCTACTGTAGGGTGTCCCCGGCGGTCAGACGTTCCAAGTGGCCGTTGTGGTCATCCTCCTTCTGTGCGACGTCAAATCGTGCGTTTCTCACGTCTTTTCTAGTGTCGTGTAGTTCCGCTTAGGCTTCATGGTGTGTGTATCCAGTAAATGTATCACTTATCACCCCGTAAAACTGAACGCGCGCACGCACCTTGGCACGATAGATCATTACGACGGCCACGACCGTGAGAGTACTGAGTACTGAGCAAGCGAGAGAGAGAGAGAGAAAGAGAAGTTGAGTGGGCCTATTTTACTGAGCTACACTTCTGTACATAGCTATGTGTAAGTCAACATGTAAGTGAGGTCAGTGTGTAAGTACGTTCGATATCTACCCGGTAGTAGGCTTCATGTCGAGTCGCTACCACAGATGCCGGTCGGATTGCGCCGCGCTTCGTGAAACAGACTAAAAGAACAGACAAGCGAGAGAGAAACAAGAGAACCTCGAAGAACATCAACATCAAATAAAGAGAGAAAGAAGAAAGAAGGAAAGAAAGAAAAGAAAGTCTCCGCCGAGCTAAAACCCGCACAAGCTATTCAGGTGAAACGAGCATGCATGCATGCCGTGCTACCGTGCTGCTTGTTTGTGGGGAATGAAGATGACAACGAAAGAGGTAAGATAAGTACGTACTAGTAGTATAATACACACGGTAGTAATGGTAGTAGTAGTGGTGGTGGTAGGAGCAAAAGTGAGTCTCAGTAGTAAGAACCTGGACAGTAACAGAGACAATGACACGACTGTAAAAACAGAAATGCCGAAGATCCAATTGAGGGTAATACTCTCACTTACTCACTTACTTGCTTACCTACTTACTTACTACAAAACAAAATAAAAACATCCTACTGTACAACACCCATAGTAAAACAGTGTAGGGGACTACTGTACCGTAGATAGTATGCGTACTAGGTAGGATGGATACCATCAAAGCGGTTCGTTCCGCTCCCCGAACCGGCACCCGTGATTCCCCGGGCCAAGCCGTTAAAGAAGCCAGGGGGGCCCATGGTGCTCATACCAAGTAATTATCATCAACAGGCATGATCCATACAGCACATACCTACCGCAAGCATATGCGGCGCACGTCCTGCATACAGTATACAGTAGACGATGTGCGTCAATCTGCACAGTACAGTACAGTACAGGTACGGGAAATTTATTAAGTAGTAAGTAAATAGTAAACGAGGAAACAAGCGCACGCAAAGTGTCTGTCTGTCTTTGCAGGGGAAGGGTAAAGGGAAAGGAAGGGAAAGAGAAGGGGTCTTTCTTAATCCTTGTCCCTGTCCATCGGGGCGACGCTAATGCGCATCATCCATTAGTATAGCCCATGTTATTCCGACGATGGGATGGGGACAGGGCAAGGGGGGCTGAACTGAACTGGACTAATATCTATCTATCTATGCTGGAGCCAGGTACAGTACATTGCTGTAAATCTGCATGGCATTCTTGATAAAATACGACCTTGGGCCGCTTTAGCGTTAACGAGGGTCTGGAACCCGGTCGGTTCAACGCCCGCATTATTCTCAAACATGATCAATCAGGGAGAAGCGGCCAATAAGTTGGCTTGCAAGAGAGAGAAAAGCGACGAAACATGATACCTACTGCATGCATGCTGCTCCCCCCAGCCATGCATGCAGGAAGCTGATGTGGCTAATTAGCACAGATATTTTATTTATCCCCTATAATAATATTGCACGACCTAGATCTTAACACCGACTGCACTGCACTGATGGCGCAGCCGCCTGCCCTGCCCTGATCCTACTACTAAGGAAGTAGTACTACTGTATAGCGCCATCAATCTACTGCAGGCGACTCCAATGGCTCGTCGTCTACTGTAGGCGACCTGTATGGCCCATTCTGGCATGTCGAACCGTCGTCGGCCTTGTCTGGGCCAGCCTGCCCTGACTGTCCGGATTGCTCTGATTGCTCTGTCTGCCCCGGCTGCTGCTGCTGGCCTTGCTGCCCATTGGCCTCGTTGCCGTTAGCCCCATTGACCCCATTGGCGTCGCTGGCATCGCTGGTGACCCCATCGCCACTTTTCGTACCGTTCGCATCTGCCGTACGCTCCTCAGCTTTGTCCTTGGCTTCCTTGTCCTCGGGAGGCGGAGGCTGTGGTTTAGGCAGTCGCATCTCCACCCGGATTAGCTCGACCTCGAGGACTGGCGTCCCCTCTGCGATCTTAGCTTTCAGGCCGTCCCCGTCAACATCGAAGTACAGGCCCCAGAAGTCGCCCTCCTTGACGGCCAAGAATCCTTCCCAGCCACCGAATGTCAATCTGCGATCCTGACGCGAACAGTCCCAGGGGATGGGGAAGTTGTCATCGGCCCAGCTGCGATTGCCGAATTTCAGCTCGTAGCTCCATCGGTCCACGTAGATCCAATTCATGATCGGGGGCTCGTCACATATCGTGGACACGAGACCAGAAGCTTTGGAATCCGGGTAAGGCAGATAGTAACCTGCAAAGGGATGTCCGAATTCCCGCGCATAGTGGGTCCCAGTGTCGATGTATAGCTAAAGTGTCGCTTTTTGTTAATATCTTTTGTTAATACCGCGCCTCTGGATTATTCCTCCGGCTAAGGATAAAGGGGGGGGGGAAGGGTGAGGAAGGGTGAGGAAGGGAGAGGAGGTTGGGCGAGGAGGTCGGGAGATACGCACTTTGTCCCCCGAGAGCACAACTCGTCTACCTTCAAGAATGGAGCTATACTGGCATGACTTGAGGCACCGGACGATCAGGTTGTTCTTACGACTCCTGTGCTCCTTCCTTCTCGCGTCAGACTGAATATTCTTGATCGCTTCAGACGCGCCGAAGACGGTCGCAAATGCGACCAGAAATGTAAGCTCGTTGCTCATGTTGTCGTCGTCGTCGTTGTTGCGTTGTCCTCCGTGCTCTGGAGATATTCGTCTCCGAGAATTCGGCTTTTTCAGTCAACCCAGGTGCAGAACGACCTGTAATGCGAGCTGTCAAGTGGCGAGCTATAGCCATGCACCGCTTATTGCTGTCAATTCAGGGGTAGCACAAGACAAGGCGTACTGCGTGTCGGAAGCATCTGCCCGTCTATACGGTGCCACAACCTAGAACTCTCGATCGATGTCGTTCGATCCCAACGTCTTGGTACTAGCTAAAATTGACAATGACTGGAGAGAGTGAATGTAAAAGGATTGCGTTAACATGCAAGCGCTTGCGTTGAACTGCACGAACCTCCAACTTCATGCCGGTTAAGCATCTTTTGCTTCTATACCCCCTATAGTACACTGTACTGAGTATGTGTGCGGCTGATGGTAGAGACAAGGATCGGCCCTGCAATCGGCATTGGGGGGGCGTGCGCCCCGGACACTGTCAACAAGCAGGTCGATCTCGCATGGAGCGCGGCAAACAGAACGGGCCTATCATCCGTGGTATCCGTAGTCATCCCCGTAACCCCCACGACGCCGCGTTATTGGCCGCGGTGGTGGTTGACAACGAAGCATAATCTAGACGAGGATCGGCCCTGTATCTCGGGACGGCAACGTGTCACTTGTACGGGACCGTCCGATCCATCGACTACATGGCATGCTTTTCAATCGTACGATCGTGATCCTAATCTGGCAAAGCCCACCAAACGAGCGTCTTGGAGCGAGGAAGCATCGGTAGTATGGCTGTTCAGTAAGAGGTTCACACTGAAGCTTTGACGACGCTCACCCTGCAGCGCCAGCGCGCCAAAACCGAGTTGCGAGACGCACAACGGCGATCTAGAGGAGAACAAGTCGGGCCAGGTGCGGCTGTGGCCCTCCTGAGCCAAAATGGCATATTAGCACGATGGGACGAAGGTGTATAAAGAGGTGCGATCGCATCCTTCCACCATGAGTCCCTTCCCATCATCACCATCCACCATCAACACAGACAACACGGATTCCCATCCACAATCGCCCCTGTCTCCATCACCGCACCCAGTTGCAAACACCAGCCCTCGACCTGCCGGTAAGAAAAGACTCTCTCGCCCTTCCACTCCGCCTCGAACTTCCTCTCGCCACGCAACTTGCGTGATACCCGATCTGCCCAACAAGCTCTTGCCTGCAAGAACTTTGAAACGCAAAAAAAAGCGTTCTTCGCTCAGACTTGTTGAAATTTCGCCGCAGTCAGACCAACCAATCTTCATAATGGCTTCTCCGTAAGTGATCCCTTCTGCTCCTGCTGGCTTGCGGCCAGAAGCCAGCCAATGGCAAATATCATTAACACATGATCCAAATAGCGTCAAGACCGCTCCTCCCACCGCTCTGGACCGCAACTTTGGTGCCAGCGACAACTCCCTATCCGCCCCCAGCCTTCCTCTGCCCGGTCTCTCAGGTCGTGCCAACTCTTCTACTGGTGAGTCAAGAACCGAAATCTACCCGTTTGCGAATTGGATCGTGAACAGCAATGCGCCACAACATCCAGATGATGCCAGGGCATTTGCCAGACTCCGTTGGTTAACTGACCGCTAACGGAAGGCGGCGAACCACAGGCAACCTCCTCAAGGGTCCCATTGACGACGACGGCAAGCTTAAGAGTGCCGCGCTCCTTGTTGGCATCAAACTTGACCTCGAGGCCGAAGTTCACCTCACTGCCCGCGTCCGCGGTGACATCGTCGTGGGGCTTTACTAGGTGCGGGTTTCACCAGCAGCAGCAGCAGCAAGGTGTCCCCAAGTCCCAAGACAACAACACCAGCAATACCGACGCTATCAACCACAACGACCACGACGCCCTCATAACCGGGCTCTTCTTCCTTGGCGGCTCAAAACCTGACAGCGAGAGCGAGTTCCAGTTCGGCAACATTCGGGTGCGTCTGCAAACAAGCAGTCAGGGTTTCATTCTAGGGGCAGGACGGCAATCGGTCTCCATTCTTCGTATTACGCTGCGCTTCACATTGGATTTCATGGATGAGAAGGATTTCGGTTTGGATCTGGAAAACGAGAGCACAAAAAATAAACAGGGTCAGAACACAGCGCAGGGAACGGGGGATACGGATCATGGGGGACAGGGCATGAAGGGTGACGATGATAGGACAGGGGAACTGGATGGGCAACACTCACTTTCGCTATCGTTGACCATGACGATCACTATCATGGCCGTTAATACTACATCGCTCTCTTAAACACAGACTTTGTTGTGATTCTCTCTGCTTGTGCAATTCGTAATTTGGTTGAAGACCACGCCGAGTCCTTGAGATTTGGCTAAAACATATGTGAATGGAATTGAACCAGTCGTGCGGCACATAATTTTCCCTCGGGCTGGGTGTCAGGATGTTCTGATTTCACGAATTTTAAGATCGGCAACCTTGAAGGGCAGGGAGTATTGATTCATATGACCAGAATGACTGCAGACCTTCAGGCTGGCATTGTGAGCACAGCTTTTCCCCTGTCGCTTGCTCATAGAACAAGCATGTAAAGCCCAGTCGGAAGTCTTTTCTTCGCTTTATTCACGAAAGCGCCGTTAACCCGGGGGTATCAAATGCTACCTCAAACTCTCATAAGCACATCTAAACAAAAACAGTCCTTTTACCCATCTCGTCATTATTCTAGTTTAAGCTTGATATACTCAACCCACATGTCGATATCCTCACAGGCTTCGAGTTTCTGCGCGAAGTGCTCTCTGGTGAGAAATCTACCTTTCCCTTTGGAGTGGGAGCCTTCGCTTTCGAGCTCTGAGAAAATATTATCCGATATGATATGAACCTTGCCATCAAGCTGGATCTCAATGTTGACCATGGCCGTTGTTTCTCTAAAAGGAAACACGACTTGGAGCCGGGGAATGGGGTGGGCAGAAAGGACTATGTCGACCTTGAGGCATTCGGGAGTTTTGCTGTCCTTGGTTTTAGACATGAAGTCCCCAAAGTCGCTATTCGTCGTATGTATACTCGACGTGCTCGTCTTTGACTTGTTCGACTCGGATATAGGAGGTGTGCCGTCCTTCTGTTTGAAACTATTTGCTAGTAATAGAGACAAGAACGCATATTGCCGGAGTAGAGGGAGCATTGCAACTACTTCTTTTGGATGTGAGATTGGGACGTGAGTGACGACTTGACCATATACTGGCTTATCAACCAGTAAAGTATTTCTGTGAGTTCTAAGAAGAGGCGGTTCTGAGAGTTTGCTCTTATCCGTCCACACGGGTACCGTCTGTGTGAATGACATGACCCTAGGCTCGCTCGGGTCGTAGCTTACACCCTGCTCGACAGGGAATAGGAGATTATCGAATGTACTGCCGGACAGGGGAGCGTTGAACGCAGCAATCTTGTAAATTTCCACGGCGACCCCGTGCGTGACAACAACGGGAGGATCGAATGTCGCCGTGAAGACGACTTCGGGGGATTTCGGTGCTGAAAGCGCAGAAGTAGCGTCCAATCCGCCCTCTGACTTGGCCTCTTCCGTGGGTGGTAGCATCGTGTTAGGCGGTTCTAGCCAGTCCAGAACTGGTCCCGTAGTCGACATGACTTCGTCATCTGACGGGTACGCCTTCACAATGTTGGTTCCAATCCACTGATCCGAAACACGTACGGGAGTGTACACCATAGTGTTGGCAGTCGCGCAGTCAATGAGCACACCCCAGGTCTTGCCCCTTTCACTTTCTACCGTTGTCGACGGAAATTTACGGTACTGTTTCCAGTAGTCGAGGGTGAGACCAACGCGGCCTCGTATATGCATGTTTGGACAACCGTGTCGGCTATAAAGAGCCATCATCCGGAGCCGTTCTTCGGTCTGGCCACTAAAAGCCGGGTCTTCGCGCAGTCTCTCCACGTCCCACCTGTGCAGCTTCTCCAGGCTCTCCCATACGCCCGCAACAGCCTCATGACAATTGAGCCCTGGTGCGATGCTCAGTTCATCCAACGTGGCCAAGCGCTGCAGGTTGGCCCTGAATTTGGATAATTTCTTGGTAAGCTGACTTTCGCCAGGCCCCAGTGCCAGATCTTTATAGAGTATGCGTGACGCCTTCTCAACATGCTTATCCAAGGTCGGCGACGGTTCATTAAAGGCCAACGCGACGTGGTAAACCATGTGGTTTTTAATATGGACTTCAATACCCATTGTGCGGCCTGCTATGACTAGCACCTTGTCGTTTTCTTGGCTCGTGCCGGCGGACTCCCAAAGGCACTCCAGTCCAAGGTGAACGGCCAATCGTTCAAGCCCATCGTTGCTAACTCTACCAGTGTCGTATGCCTGTACATCACATGAGCTTGGGGGCACTGGAGGAAAGATGATACGAGACATACCCAGAGAGCCGCAATTACAGCATCCATGCGCTTCTTTCGATCGTCTTCGTCAGACCTGTTTGCGCCGCCGACGAGCGCTCCGACGCCGAGAGAGTCAAGGTTGATGTCGAGGCCCAGGCCACCGAGAGCGGCGGCAGCAGAGGGACTGTCGAAGTTGAGAGGAGGGTTTCCAGACTGGTTGGACATGACCCCAGACGAAAGGGCGCCTGCGGCAGGAGACTTCTTGAGCTGCTGCGGCGAGGAACGAGGACCGTGGGGAGACAGGGCGGCAGCGGCCTGCGAGGTTGAGAAGGGTGTCGAGGCTTGAGGCGTCGGAGCGGCGGCCGGATGCTGAGACGGCGTACGGCCCTGCTGAGAGGGACCGTGACGCATCGGAGTCGACATGGCGGGCAAGTCGAGCTTTGGAGAACCACGGGGGATGCTACCACTAGAGAAATATCGCTTCTTCAAGGTATATGGCGATCAGAACATTTGCAACTCCCAGCGTCCCTAATGGAGGAATGTCGAATAGATCGATTTGTAGGATAGCATTGTGAGGGACTCTGCATGTATTGAAGGAGAAATGAACTTGAAAGCTTGAACCCGGACCCGGACCCTAACCAACTTCAAGGTGAAAGATATTGATGCTTTAAAGATTGCTCCAAATTACCTAAGGTTGTTGAAGCTCTTGGTTAGAGGCAGCCAAGGGTCAGGTGTGGAAAGCTTGACGCGGGCCAAAACGCGCCAGCAGGGGCGTCTTGCATTGCTGGTTGGATCATAATCTGCCTGTGGGCCAGTGGAACGTACCTAACCCAGCCTAAAGGTAAGGTACCTATAAGTACTAGGCACCACTTGAGGACCATGCATACCTATAGGGGGGGACCCCATTTTAGGACATGCTGGAACTGACCTTTTGTTCAGGTCACTCTGCTAGACTTTTTGGTATAGTGATACAAGTGTTGTACCAACCTGTTAGGCCAGCAGAATGGCTAGCGCCTAGCACTTAATCGCACTTATTACTAAATATACTTATAACTATTATTTATTTATTCTAATATTAAAACGTTTTTTTTTATTATATTTTAATATTATTATAATATTATTATATTTTATAATATCGCTTATAGTTTAATAGTATACAGCTTTAAAAAGTTGGAACTGAAATTTTCTAGCCGTACCATGTTAGACTAGTTGCCCTGTACTCAAAGTGCAACTCTAACACCACTCATGTAACAGAGTGTCCTAAAATGGGGTCCCCCCCTATAGGTACTCCGTACATACGATTTGCAGACACTACAGTGTATCATTACTTATGTACTTATACATGTTAGATACTTAAGTGCTTAATACAGCATGAGTTTGTCGAGGTTAGTCTCAGCATTTAAAATATTGTGCTGCAATAACATCTGAACAACGAAGCAGACTCACACAGACCTAGAATCACTCATCAAGTCTCCTTCAATAAGCAGTTTAACAGCTAGTCGATTAATCCTCTATGGCCGGTGTCCACAAACCCATGAACATCAATAGTCTCTCTCCTTCCTTTTTTCTCTCTTTTCTTGTCTCCGACGATTGTCATCGCCCTTGCTATCCTCCTAAGCCTACCTGAGGTTCCTAATCTTCCATACTTTAGTCTAACGTCTACCTGATCAGTACCAATGTGTCATTCCGCTTGTTTCCAGTATTGGCAGGAATTGAGTAACAAGAACCATGACCGAGTACTATCCTTTTACCGCCCCTAATGGCCATAACGAACGAAAAGAGAGAAAGAATGAGTATGAATACAAGTTTGTAGGAAACCGGCCAGATTAGCAAATATGTCGGAGAAAAGTTCAGCATGGCCATAGTGCCGTGGTATTCTATGTATGCTGGCAAGAGGAAAATTGCTGTCGCTCTGATCGCTGTGGAAAGAAAGTGGAAGGCCATGTCGTCGTGGGCCCATTCTCCCTTCATCTTCTCTTAATGCTCCGCCAAGCCCTGAGCTCCTGGCATCTCGCCTCTGCTCCCTTCTCTCAATCATTCTCGAGAAGCCTGTTAGGTTGTGCACAAAGGTTCAACAAATCATCCCTTGTCCCTGGCCAGCGCCATGTTGTAGTCCTAAACGCTGACGATCGGCGCGGCGAGCCTGTCGCTGTCTGCAGCTTAGCGCATAGTTTGGATCCGTCGCTCTAAGATGTTCAAGATACTCCTCGTAGCCGTTTTGTCGCATCGCTTGCCCTAAATCTCCGGGGCGGAATGGTCTGTCCGGCTTTGACACAGGCTTAGGTCCAAACATGCTCTTGACCCAGAGAGATGTGCCTGCCGCTGGTGCAGTCGGCATAGGAGCCTCTTGGACTCCAAAGGGAGTCATTCCCTGCGTGGTATGTCTTGGATCGAGAAAAGCAGTTGGCATTCCACTAGGGGGCAATGCCGCGCCATTCTGTGGCAACGCGCAATAGCCAGCGGTTGGCATAGGGTTTGGCGGCATTGCCCCTACTCCCATTGCAAAGTTGGGCGGTGGGTTGCAATACGTAGGGGGATAAGCAGATTGATACCCCGTCGGATAAGGCGCTTGGCTCGTCTTGTATCTATTATCCCATCTCGGGCGTGCAAATTGACCGCGCTGGGATTCCTGTCGTGCTATTTGCGCCTCCAGCTCTGCTATGCGCGTCTCTAGCGATCGGAGTGGATCAGTAGGTTCTGGAGCCTGCTTAGACGTCTGGACAGTCGCCGTAGGACCGGAGACGATCGACTCGCATCGATTAGTGACTGGTGATTGCTTCTCTAGAGTGGTGCAACGAAATTCACTGGCCGCAGGGTTTAACTTTGAATATCTCTGTCGACCTCCAGAGGACACACCACTAACACCCGAGTCTGCCGATGGGCTATGGATAGGACCTTTCGTGACATTCTGGGGTTCATTAGTGCACCGATTTTTCTCGGGATCGTCTTTGTCGTTCACAGTAAGCGCGCGAAGGCGTGGGGCGCACAGCTTGTTGAGTTTCCCAAGAAGGTTATTGAACTGAGTATCCTTGGTACCTTCGGTGCCCGATGCTCCGCCATCACAAGCCTGAATGCCTCGGCGAGCATCGGTTCCGAGTGCCGATTTAGCGAGAGCCATTGTCCTCTGTCTTGCTTCCCGCATTTCTTCATACTCTCGCCTGAGGTGCTCTGGGGGTAAACCTGCCGTCTGAGGTTCCACGAGGGCCGCCAGCTGATTCCGGATTGTCTCCTCTACATCGTTGAGTCCCATCGCGAATCTTTGTTTGCCCTTGACAGGCCGGATCTCGGCGTAGGGGAACTCCATAGTTTCCCAATCACCGGAAGGGTCAACGAGAGAGACTATTGTAATGGAGCTAGAGTCACGAAGATGACTTCGTGTCTTCTGGGTGATTAAGTTTTCATCCCAGTGCAAGATCTTCTGGTAGCTTGCATCCTTAGTTGGCAGCATCTGATCAAGACGGACAACAGACTTGATGGAAGGCTGCAACTCCTTAGAATGGTATTCTTCAGAGCGCTCTTCTGCTCCCATATCAGCTGCGGAAAACTGTGTCTTTGTAGCAGGCGCCGAAAGACATAGATCGGCGCTGACGCTTTCGGATCTTGTGAATGGGATGAGCTCAGGCTTCACATCTTGAGGTCGTCTACATCGATATGCCGCTCGCACGAGATCGTGATCGTAATCGATAACTTCATACTCATCGTCGCGTCGAGCCTTCACCTTAGCTTTGTCGAGGAACTTTGACTGCTCAGGGGGTGCTGACCAGAGAGCTTCCGTCATCGCAGGGGAACTTTCTTCTAAAGGATGTCGTGGGTTCCGCCAATTTCTGTTCATCATTGCTTCGGACAATCTTGGAGGCTCGACGTAGCTAGCTTTCCGAGCCATTCTAGTATTGAGACCAACGCCCGAGTTTTCAGCTTGATAAACCTCCCGGGCTAGTTTGGTATCAACGGTGAGGCCCTTGAAGCCGGCCTTGCTTCGAGAGCCATTCTTATTTTCGCAACTACCTGGCATGGGTGGTTGGTTTTGGGAGCTTCCTCTGGCGGTGATACTCGTCTCATTGCCAGCCTTGAAAGAGCCTTGAGCGAATTTAGGATCTATAGTGAAGCCATTCAATGCGGTCTTCGCCCTAGCCCGGAGGCCCTTTTTGTGGCTCGCCCACATGATAAGCTCTTTATTGGCGATCTCGGTCTTCTCGCTAGTTGTCACAAGAGGTAGTCGCAATTTCGGTCTTTGAATTATGACTGTTAGCGTACTGTCCTCAGGAACACACGAATTATCTCTCTTGCCACCTCGACGGCTATTTCTTCAACAAGAACTGTAAAGGGAAAAGCGTAACAGAGTATTAAAAGGTCGGTACTGGAATTCAGCATTCCAAGCGTGTGCTCAATTTAATCGGCAATTACTGTTATGCTTTGTTCATCAGTATGACCTCCACAAGGCACTGATATATCAGGTGCGTTGCAACGAAATATCTTTCTCATACCAAGGAATCGAACTGTACATACGTGACGCTAATTAGAGAAGACCTGCTCTCTCTTTCGGATATTGGCAACCGGCGCTGCTGGAGGCTCGGGCTCGGGCTTTTGAGGGGGTGCTGGTACAGGATTCTCTAGAGCAAAGAAGAAAAAGAATGGGGTGGTGAACTCAAGGTAACAGTTCGTCAGTAATGGGATGGAAGAGCACAGTTGGCCGCTTTGAAGCTGACGGTTGTTCACTTGCTCGCGGAGAGGCAAGGTACTGGGGAAGAATATTCTAAGTCTGCGAGGCTGAGGACAATACCAAGCGAAACCAAAACGGTGCGATCCAAAAGTCTCGACTATGCCGAGGAACAGTATCGAGACTAGATCCAATGATGGCAGGACGGTCAAGAATATGTATGGTGGCTAAAATCGCATGTTTTGATAAGAGCTGGCGATTTGGAGGTACGGGGATAGGATATGGGTGAAGGTATGGTAAGAATGGAAGGACTGCTCGTTCTCGAGGAAGGATAATGTGTTGCTCTAAACTGACGCTGAGAGTTCCGGGAGTTGCATCTCACGGCGTATGCCAGGCAAGAAAGTGCGTGGCCGGGAGGGAACCTACACCTCAAGGCTGGGATACGTTCCGGCAAGCCGCGGTATGTTAGTCGCTTGTGGAAAGTCAAAGGAAGAGATAGGAGAGATGCAAGTGATAGACCATGAGGAAAGAAGAGGTGAGGGCGCCGAATCGGAATTGTAGGTGAAGAAGAGCCACTTCTCGATGATTGTTTTCCCTCTACGAAACACGAAACAAGGGGCAGGATGGGGACTGCGTCACGCTTTATATGTATGTTTGTTTGCTCGCCCATGAGCCACGATATTCTCGGCGGCCTGAGCTTCTCCTATTGTTGTAGCCATTGCGAATGCTGTCTGCGCTACAATAGACACGCTGTACCTGGACAAACGACGTGGGAACAGCTCGACATATGACTCGCCTACCATTGTAACGCTCTATGCCTGAACAGTACGAATGGACATAATCATACAATCAATCTACGATTATTTTTCAGACAGAGTCCATGGCGGAATGGAAACATAGACACACCTCCTGTTCAAGGGCGCTCTTGTGGTGGGGTCGTGGTCTATACCATTCTCACGGTGGCCTTGAGTGATCAAGTGAGCATGTCCAATCACAAAGGAGAAAGAATCGCTTTCGACAGTAGAGTACGCTAGCGACAATAGGCGCATCGAGTGACTTTGGCTTCAACTTCATTGAGGAATGCAGGCCAACCAGCAAAGTCAATGGGGAAACAACCTTGGAAACTACTCCTGTGTATAACTACATACCTATATACATAGTCAGTAATTGTTCTATTGTGGGGCGATGCTATATTCAAGTTGCTTTGCATACTCAGAAGTACATACACAATTGTCAGATATACCTTCAGATAAGTCTAATCCTGCTAACAAAGTCTTATATCAATGGGCGAATACCTACTTCTGGTATGTAAGTATAGAGGCTATGGTATGTAGGTATACACAGGTAGCGACAGCAAGTCGAGGCTAGTACCATACATGTGCCTAAGGCAAGTACGCAGGTAGGTAGTAAAAGCCTACTATACACCCTGTCCCTGCAGATCAGCTGTTTCGCTGATTGGTATCAATAACAATAGGTAAGGTAGGTACATAAAAGAAAGTCTATGGCAGCTGCTATGCAGGTAAGGTGGTACAGCAACCATACAGGTACCTTAATCTTGAGGCAGGTGGGTAGGGCCTGTGTCTTCTTGCAACATAGGAAGGAAGTCAGATAGTCATCAAGTCGATCGAAGTACCTGATGTAAGTATAGAACGGGAAAGATCGAGTCTGCTCCTCGGCTTGGGGTATCAATTGAGTGCAAACTACCTTAAGAGGTATCCAGACTGAGAGACCTTAGGACGCCAACCTAACTGGCGCCTTCCCATCTCCCTGTTAAATGCTCTTTTTCCCGTTACACCGATGTAAAATATGCCAAGAGGGAGAACCGAGTAAAGAAGAGAAAACGAAGAGAAAAAAAAACATCAGACCAAAAATCCTTATGTACAAACCGTCGCTTGTGCCTCCCATATAGATACAACTCGGACAATGTCCCCCACTTCACAACGTCCCACCGGACAGTATATACACACTGTACCATATCTGCTTCCCCCCCTTGTCGCGCTCATATCAACATTAGCCTCCTCATGTGCGCAATCTGAGCCCGCACGATCGACTTCGCGCGCTCCTTGGCCGACATGAAGTCGTGTCGATCGAAGCAGCTCGGCGAGGCAGTGCGCGTGACGGCGATTCTCTTGCCATAGACAGCCTCCTCCCACATCTCGCGGACCTGTTGCTCCTCGTCGTAATTGTCCCGCCACACCCACGCCACGAAGATGTCCTTCGTCTGCTCCCACGTCTTGAGGTTGAGAGCGTGGCTCACGAGCCGGATCTTCTCGTGACATACCTCCCTCCACTCCTCGATCTGGTGCACCTCGAGCGGCGTGCTGGGCCGTGCCGTTGCCACCGCGCATGTGACCATGAGAATGCCCCAAAACCAGACCTGCCGCGGAAACTTGCCCTGTCGCATCGCCTCCTCCTCGCGCGTGAGATCCGACAGCATCCATTCCACGAGCCAGTTGAGCATGAAGGGGTCCACCACGTCCGTGCCGAGCATGGCGAACACGCACAGGTAGCAGCTCATCAGTCGTGCGCGGCTGATGGCGTTCGTCGATAGCGTCGTCGGCTTGATTTCGAGAACCCCGGACCCTTCCGTAGCCTCCTCCAGCGCTTCGTTCACCGTCAGATCGCTATAATCCACCTTCTGATCGACCATGCGGCGGAACCTGTCGGGTATCACCCGGAACGTACACATGCCGAGCGATTCCGGGTTCTCGATGCCTTTCGTAGCGTCTGTGAGCTCTCGCAAAGTAAGTCTGCCCGTACCCCTTGACGTTCTGTGGTGTTCATGCCGTCAGCACTGAGATCATGAAAAGCTAGACAAGGGATGATGTCGAGGAGGCTCACAATATTACTAGACTTTGGAATATGTTTCCATCAGTGAGCATTTCGTCGTCTCGCATCTCGAGAATCTGCGAGAGCCCAGTCATGTGGGCCTTTGCCGTGTCTCGACACCCCAGCGCGCTCTGTGTATACATGTTAGCCAACCACCCCTGAATTGAACGTGTAGTGACGACAGCTTGTATCCGTTCTGAGCCACTCTGCAGAACTTACCTCGGCCAATGCCAACGCAGCTATGCTCGCTATCGTACAGTCTGTTGCGGCCATCCCGGGATTCTGCAGTTGTTCGTTGACGAACTTGATTGCTTCGAGTTTGTGGTGAAGGAACGATTTCTTGATTCGATCCATGGAGCCTGTATCCCACGTGTACTTAATTGCCGTCATGAGCAGAGCGACGTGCAGGCACGCGGGACTCGACAAGGCTCGGCGGATGCTATGATACTGGCAGTCAGTCATCCAGTTTGCGCTCATTGGTGGTACGAAAAGTCGACCTACATGAAAGATTCAGGCTGCAGTAGGGATTCCTTCGAGACAACGCTTCGGTATCGCGTGACTGAGAATATGCAGGTTAGTATGCCTCCGCACTTTAACCGACGTAACAGTTGGAGACCTTGATCAGGGGCTTACATATATCGAATAAGAACCGTGATTCATCTCCCATCTCTACGGGGTAACCCACGAACATATGATTCGGTACAGTGGTCTTCAGTGTGCTGGTTCCTGCATGCCATTGTGTATCTTCATTCTGGCCAGCGGTGCAGGGAACGCATGGCTTCGTTTTGACTTTAGTCTCCGTGTATCCGCACTCGCCGCCTTTAACGAGACAATTCGTGCTACAGCCAGGTTAGCCTATTCTTTCCATCAACCATCCGCCCACTGGCGTTTTTCTTTTTCTTTGCTTTTGGAGCAGGAGTCGATCGAAGAAATAAGACTCCGTCGAGTTGACTACAAATGAAAGATCTGCAGCCCTACATTCGACGGCAACTCTAGTGGCGCACGTTATGAACCCCGAGGCAATTCTCCAACTCGCGGGATGGTGAGGGGAACGGGAGTAGACTCTGCCTACCATAACGGTTTCCTCTCGTCACAGCGGATATGCTTCATCTTACAGGTCGTGCATCCATTTCGAGACCTACTGTGATAGCGACGCACTCGCAGCTCGGGCTTTGGAGCGGGCATCTTGCTTGTGTCCAGCGAAGGGCTGAGGCGACAATGGTTGACAACTTCGAAGTCTACTTGTTTCAAGATTATACCAACTGCGATTCGATACCCGAGTGCGGTCTGTACTGCCTCTTATTAGTAACGCGAGCTCGATGCAGGAGTCAGCCTTAACGGGCATGGAACTGCAACGTTGTACAATTCAGGTGCTCGGGACGAGGAGACTGCCGAAGAGTACCGAGCAGCCAAGGGAATGGGATCAAGGAAGGGTTGTGACCAGGATGCGAATTGAAGCTTATTCTACGACGCCAATAATAAACGTCCCGCCTCGTCCTGTCATAGCTGAGTGATCTTCAAATGGTTTGAATGGAATCAAGGTGAGGCGAAGGTTAAACGGTGGGTTTGGGAACAGGGATATATATGCAGGCGTCGTCTGGAGGATTCCCCTGGTCGTGCGGGTTGCCTACCTCTTATATTTGTCTGTCCTCTTCATCTGTCAGTCTCTAGCCTTGGCACTACTATCAATAATAGCGTATTTCGCGACATCTATCGGTTGGTATGATATCCCTTTATACTAACACTACAGTTGTTTCGACCAGCACCCTCCGTCCAATGCGTCCATCAATCAGTATCGTGTACTGTTTTCCCCGGGGTGGGCGAATCGATCTCTTCAGGACACCGACTACCTTGGCCCTACAAGAGCAATCCTAGCCGACCGACCGACCAACAGACAGATTACCTGGCTGGGTGCTCAATCCTATTCGCCAGAGCCCGCTCGGTCCCACCGTGGGAAGGTGGTCGCATTTGGCTAGCAATCGACCACGCGAAAATTTAAGCTTGATTGATCTAGCGAATAGGATCCTGGCGGATGCAACCTGACGAGCGAGGGAGAAACCGATGCTGACCCAAATGAGACCTGGTCTATCAGTAACCTGGTCCAGCACAGTGATGACAATTACTACACTACATACTATCTACCGCGGCACAGTACGTAGGTATTATACTACATTTACTGCCAGAGCTAAAACACAAGTGACGAGAGTTCGCGTTTCGGTAAGTCCCATATCGCACCACGTCGGATCGGAGGGTCATTAACCCCAGAAGTCTGACTAAATCCTACCGACTTCGATATCTCCAACATATATAGTGTACACGATCTATTGGAAAGCTGAGTCGTTAAGTACGCATTGAGTCATCTTCATTGACACTGCTATCAAATACATTAGTAAATTGAGAACTGAGTGGTTCGAGTGAGCCGCCAAGCAGCCGCTAACCCTGCGCAGAACATTCCACGCTATTTTAAGCATAAGCATAATTCTCTCCAAGGATTGGATGGATCATACCTTGGTTTTTTAAGCATACTTAAGCCGGTACAGTATATAGACTAACCTATACTAGGTATTCAGCAACCAGGTTGTTCGCAGGCCCTGCAGTGGAATCGGCCGGTTCGGCGCCCAGGTCACATTACATGACATTGCGTACACTACACTATTGCCCTATCCGTATTGCGCCATTAGGTTCATAACGAACTAACTTCAAAGTTTGGTACGTACCGTGACCTCATCTTAGTGCCTTGCGCAAACACGTGCGCAGCCTCCGCATCCAATACAACATTCGGCCGAGCAAAAGTTTTATACAGTACTGGCACTGCAGTACAAGTGGACAGAGAATAATATGCCCAGCATATGTACGGCGTACATATCACCATGCCTTTGTCCCGCACTTCATCAACTTGGCACATGGCATATCGAATCATCTGTCAGATACATAGGCGGGGTAGATAAGGCTGTATGAGACTATTATGATGACAACAGCAATTAGAACACCAGAGACAGAAAAAGAGGAGAGACTAGGATCTATCCGAGACGGGAACGAGTTCCTATCCAACGACGACATCATACTACGTTGCCGCCAATGTTGGTAGTAGCGCCGTGATTGTGCCAGTCTTTCATGACTTTGCTTACTGTTCACAACCACGCTCACGATAATGACACAGAAGTCAAAGAAACACGAGACCTCAGCTCCCGACGCCAACCCATCGCCTTGCCCGGATCTAACGGCCGCCTCATTGCTCAGCTTCATAATCCCGTACACTATAGTGGCGGCTTTAGTGTAGTGTAAGTGCCTATTCTGACAAGGGAGAGGGGTAGGGGGCGGCCGCAGTGTCCTCCACGCATGTGTAAAGAAGCTTAAGCTCCGAGTGGTGTCTGACTGCCATGATCCATGACCGTTGCTCACCCTTCCCCTCTTTCATCCAACACTCAGTACACTACAGTAGCCGAGCCTCCTCTAAGCGCGGGGGGAGCAGACGATTTCGGGCAATTGGCACACTACATGATCACCTACCCTTACCCGATCCGACTTGTCGACCCGGATCTCGTGATAGGCCCAGGCCAAGTTATTAACCGATGAGGAATCATATACGTTTGAGGAGGTGGCATGTTCTCGGCTCATCAAGGTAACCGATATGCTCTTAATCCCTGCCTGGTTTCTAAGCAACGAATGGTGACGGGAAACCCGACCCAAACTCCGGTAAGTCATGTACGTTGCAGCTGTCCACACTATCGACCTACAGCAGTGTTGATATGTTTACACTACAGACGTTCATACAAGTGTTCACACTCTCATCGGTAGATGGAGTAATCAAAGAAAGTACACTACATGATACCAATCAATGGATAAGTTCCGAGGAGCAGGAAATCACCCACGCATGGCCATTCTAGACAACTATACACTATCCTAGGCATATATCACCTAATCCGGAGCAACATACCACGGTTCCCGGTGCATTATGGAAATTATCACCGCATTGGTAAGTTTACGCGAGACCAGGGCAACGAGCAGATCGGAGAAAAAGACGGAAAGAAAAGGGTTGATGGAAGGAAGTTGCCGTTGGGCTATACATCATACCCATACCCATACGCGCACTTCCACTTACACATACACTTACACACACACACACGACTTGCGGTTATTCACGAGTTAAATCACTGATCACAGCAAGCAAGCATCCAAGCACAGAAACAGTCACAAAACCAGGTGACACGTAAGCACACCACACACACACATGCGTTCATCGTGGAGTAATATCTTCCCGTAGTCTACTAAGACCGGTTTTACGCTTCAAGAGAGGCTTCCATACAACGGGGATAGATCGGTAGATGAATAAACATCAGCACGGGACGACAGCACAGCAGTCTCGCTCGCGTGATGAAGAAAGTAAGTAAATAGACACAGGCATCAATAATAGCCCAGGAAACAGCCACAACAGTAACATCCTTAAGGATTCACATTACCGGTATACCTAGTGTA
This sequence comes from Xylaria sp. FL0043, assembly GCA_022578865.1. Classification (NCBI taxonomy): domain Eukaryota; kingdom Fungi; phylum Ascomycota; class Sordariomycetes; order Xylariales; family Xylariaceae; genus Xylaria; species Xylaria sp. FL0043. The sequence goes on from MU397296.1 coordinate 49,199, forward strand.
TATATACACTGATATATATATGCGGCATGGGATGTGGCGATGACAAAGGAAGAGGACAAGACAAAGGGAAGAAGCGAAAAGGATCAAGAAACTTTTTACGATACTACCTACCTATGTACGGTATTACCCCCATAACCCCATACATACTCCCACACTCCCATACCTACTCTCTATCTGCGTAGTAACCCCGAAACCTACACTAACCCGCACGTAGTACCTAACCTAATATACAGAATACTATATAGACACATGGGTAGATAGTTAACCTGGCGAGCCTGTGTGGTTACCACATCCTCCGTTCCTAAAGTCCGAGAATAAATAACATCCGTTAGGATTCGGCGAATCAGCCCATCTATCTTATCGCCCACAACCCAGTCAGTCAGTCAGTAACCCACACACACATACCCACCCAGTCGAGGTAGTGTAATAAAAAAACGAGCAGTCCCGTGGTGGTAGGGATGCTAAGTGGGACTGTTCGTTTTTTGTTACATCACCTTGCCAGTTACGCTGTAAGTCACAGACAGTCACAGAGAAAGATACTACTACTATGTACACTAGTAGAAACAAGAATTTGATAAGGCCACATTAACGCAACCGAGGAAATCGTTCCGTCCCGTTGCTCCCCTTCCCCAGTAGTTCCGATCTAGTCCGCATACTGTACGTTAGGTTCCTCTACACTACAAGGATCGCATATGTTAGCATCCACTAGTTAGGCTATACTAAAGCCTATGTATGCTAGTCGTTGTTCTACTAATAGTACTAAGTGGGTTCATACATAATTAACCTTGCATGCATCCCTCTGGGCCAGATGCAATGTCAGAAATAAGAGACGACAGGAGGAGAGCCTCTGTTGTTCATCCAACATCTCGGAAGGAAGCCGGATGGATATCCATACTCAATATGCAAGTGCGGATGGGGTGCGGAAGATATGTGCGGATATGAAGCGAGCTAGGTAATGAACTACATAGTATGAAATACCATCTCGATTAAGTAAAATGAAACGTACCTTACCCATCGCTAAACCAACAAGCAACACACCGCTCACTCATGCTTACACTACGCTCACTCACCTGACCGATGAACGAAATGGACAAAACCAGATCGACTAGCTGACCGACTGACTCCAGCCATGGCCAACACGCTAAAACGGGGCGTTTACCGTCTTTCGCAGGATGGACACGATCGCGGCCCTATTCCTTCACGGCGCAACCTCCTAACTTTCTTAAGGTGCAGCCGCGTTACCTGCCATGTAGGCCCCAAAGGCACGCTGGTTGGACACGAACGCGTTAGCCAAGAACGCTTGGCATTACACCACGACACTAGTGGGAAGGGATGATGGCGAAGCGAAGAATAACAATGGCAGTATGAGGCAAGGATGAGGACGGGGCGACTTACCGGATTTCGCGTTTGGAGGAAGACGGTCCCTGGGCCGGTGAATTTACACACGAGGCCCTCCCCGCTGGCAAAGCCGGCTATGATACCTCCGCTAGCTACACGCTCCATCACATACTTGACGTTCCAAGCGACGAGGTGACCATTGTCAACGATATACTTCTCGCCCTCGACCAGGTCCTTGCGGATAATGGCGCCGAAGCTTGTAATCCACAACAAGCCGACACCACTGATCTTGTGAACCCAGAGACCCTCGCCTGAGAACATGGCCTTGCCGAGCCCTTGGCGTTTGTAATCACGATTGACGCCCTGTGTATTTGCCACGTAGGCGTCCTTGCCCACGCTCCATGACTCCTCGCCGCTCAGGCGGATCGTCGTGATGTCGCCCAACATGCTCGGGGCCAGCAGCAGTTCGCCCGGCCCAATGAAAGTGGAATGTCCCATCTCACCCGAAGCCACCAGCTTCTTCATACTGAACTTGTACTCGCCCTTCAGGGTGATAGTCGGACTCATAGCAATCAGAACACCGGGTCTCGCTGTCAGGGGACATCCCATGGCCAGCTGGATTGTGACAATCGTGTTGCAGTCTCGGTGGCTTATCCGATAAGAGCCTCCATTAAATGTGCCTACGTCATCCATTGTTGCGCTCGCCCCTACAAAGTGCCCCGGTGACGGTGCCCCCGCCGACATATTGGGTGCAGGCGTCGGTCCGGCCGACGGCGGTTGCGGTGGTGGTGGTTGCTGCTGTGCTTGCTGTTGCTGTTGCTGCGGAGGCTTCTCTTGCGGATAGCCCTGAGGAGCATTTGGGTTGGCCTCGGAGTAGGCGGGCGCATTGTTTGGTGGTGTCATGGCGCCATTGTTTCGCATGGCGAGGTTCATATGTTGCTGCTGCTGTGGTGGGGGGGAGAAGGACGGCTGGCTCGGGGGAAGGGGGTACGAGGCTGGTTTGCCCGTCTTGGGCGGCGGAGACACGCTTTGCTGTGGCGGAGCAGGATAGCCCTGTTGAGGAGGGGGATAGTTCTGGTGTTGATGTGGTGGTGAAGGGTAGTTGGAGGCCTGGGCAGCTCCGGGAGGCGGATAGCTCGGTGTGCCAGGCGGCGGCGGGTAGAACTTGGTCTGGTTCGCGGGAGGAGATATCGGCGGTGGTGGGTAGCTCTTTTGTTGGCCTGTTTTGTGGTTGTGTGACTTGTTAGCACCGAAACTACCTAGGTACGTAATCACACAACGATGTCCAGCTTTATGTTGCAGGAGAGGATGTTATTAAAGGCTGAAGAGTAGCCGACACATGTCATCTCGTTGCGGCCAGAGCACAAGGCATTCCCGTGAGCGCGGCATAGCTGTCCCGCTTTCCTTGCCCTCCTCGAGGCTCTTCGGCGTAATAGTAATGAAAGATAATGCAAAGTCTGGCATACCTGAAGACCCGGCCGCACTCGGAGGCGGGGGATAGTACTGGCCCGACATTGAAGCTATCGTTTATCCTCACAGCGGCAGTCCAGGTTCGCTCAAGATGCCCAAGACGAGTCCCTTTAGTAGCTCTTGGAGGTCGGGCGACCGAAAGAGGGGTTTGAAAGCTACGAACATCGTGTTAGTCCGGTCGGCCGAAGACGAAGAGATTGTGAACATAATATTCAGGAGGCGAAGCGCGTGTCCTCCAGAATGATATCATGATCGTATCGGAGCTTGCGCTCGTCATATGTTCAAGGTATGGAACAGAGAGAGGAAGGTAAGGAAACGATGCTAACGAAGCAGATAGCTAAATTGGAGGGAAAAGGCATTGAGCCCCGCACTTACCGATTGATAGGTAGCTAGGATATAGCAAGTTCGAAGATTTCTGTACACACAATTGAGTTTGACTAAGATACCAAGGAGAGTCTCAACAGCGGCATGCGATTGAATGAAGGTTTGATTGATTGATTAAAGTCTACCTAGAAAGGTACCGTACGTCGAAAAGGAACTGGGCAGTAGGTATGCGACAATTGCTGCAAGGTAGCTCAACGAGGGGAGAAGGTGCTGCTTGTTGGCTCATCTTCTCTCTCCTCGCCTCATTGGAAGGCCCAGCCGCCAACCCCACCCACGCCGATCTGGGCGCTAAATTTCAACGCCAACGGTTGGCTGTCGCGATGCGGCTTAGGAAGTCGTGGTGTCGTAGTGCCCATCGAGCGGTTACCTATCTGCCTGTCAGGCGCTTAGGCTCCTGCTGAAAACTGGGGGAGCTGAGCGGAGCTAAATGGAGCTACAAAGGGGCTACCTTTCACAGGCACAATCTACGAACAGACGTACACATCACCTATTCACGCACGCAATTTACATAGCTCAAATACACCATTTTCTGCTTCAATCTCAATTGATAAGTATCTTATAATCGGAACTGTCATCATTACAATAGTGTATGTGTTGAAAATCTCGACATTTTAAAATCCTTCGCCTCCAAAGGACGCACGGCCGTAGAAGACTTGCCGATAATCTAAACCAAGTAATATCTCTCCAGAGAACGGAGTTCCACTTCCTCGCAGCGTGTATAATATCGCTCATTAACAAATATATGCATCTATCTCACGGAATACCTAGAGATACTGTCCCCTCGCCCGCATTTTCCTATACTCCTCCTGCGTAATAGGCGGATACCGCGGCGGATTTTGCTTATTAGTACACGTAGACAGACACTCGACGACAGCCATGGGGTCAGGCGCTACGAAGTACGGGATCGAGTACCGCGACCGCGTCATCAGCGGTCTTGAGCCGCCTTCTCCTTGTCCCCCTTCTTCTCCTTCCTCATGCTGCAGAGGTGGGAGCGTAACTCGGTGGAGTGTGGATTTCAGGTAATCTAGATATCAACATCAGCACCCAGTCAACTCTGAGAAAAGGTGGACGAGGAGGAAGGCGGGAAGGGAAAATGTGTAGACAGGGTAGCTTAGGTCAGGAGTGGTGGGTTGATGAGTTATACCGTTACTCCATCTCATCAATAAATCGCCCACATTCATAACCAGTGCTCCAGGAAGCGGTGTCGCATCAACAAAGTGGCCCGGTCGCTGGGCATCTTCAACCTGCAGACCACCGCGACTGTCCTGGAAGAGCATGGTGATAGTGCCCCAGTCAGAGTGCGCCGGCATCCCTACATAAAGTACCAAGATTCATCAGCCTCTCTCTTTCTCACCCTCTTCCCTTACCATCTCCTCATATTCACAATCTTAGTCCCAACAATATCCCTGAAAGCACACCACAAACTTACTAGCAACCTCACCCTTAACCACCTTCCCAACCTCAACAGGCGGATAATGCAGCAATCGAAGCTGATTATTCACACCGCTATGAAAGCGCAAGAAGAAATCCTCTTCGTCGTCGTCGAGCCCGATACCGAGCGCCAGGGCCCGCAGGAGTTCCCTCGCGACGTCGAAGCAGCGCCAGTAGAACATGGTGGTGAACTCGCGGAAGCCCGGCAGCACGTCGCTGGGCAGCCAGACGTTCGGCTGCTGCGCAAAGTCTTCGCTGCCGATTTCGTAGCTTTCCTGCCTCGTTGAAGGTTAATATATAGGTAAGGTAAGGTAAGGTATAGGAGATATAGCACAGCGATGAGGTAAAGGGGGGAGATAAGCAGAAAAGGGGGGAAGAAAGGGGGAAGAGCGGACCTTAACATCGGGAACATTCCGGTTTTCAATCAGCCCATCGTCATCCCCTTCAGCGTAGATACTCTGCGATACCTTTTCCAATCCGGGCCATGAGTAGCCCCTATGCACACTTGTTCCTATATCATCATCCAAGTCAGCCATTCGTCCTTCCACCCTATCCCATAATCCCCCACCCTACCAAAAGAACAGTGATCAACGAGTACATAAGAAAGCAAGACAGCAATGAAACAAGTAAACAAGTCAGTAACTAAATTTAAAAAAAGAAAAAAGAAATAGCCCACCAGAAGGATGCGGAGCAAGCATCTTCTCCTCACACGACAAACCAAACAATCGCCGCGTCCACGCGAACGCTTCGTCCACCAAGTCCTCCGGCATCCCATGATTCACCACATAGACAAACCCGACGGCACGACAAGCCTCGACCAGTTCGGCCGCGATGATGCGTTTCCGGTCCGTAGCCACATCCAATCCCAATCCCGAGGCTGAGGCCGAGGATGATGATGAGGGTGAGGACGAGGATGAGTTGTCGGAATACCATGGACCTAGATCTACTACCGGGATAGCAGGGTTAGAAGAATTAGTGGGAGTAGAGGTAGAAGTAAAAGCATGAGTAGTAGAAGTGGCAGTCGATGGCGATGGCGGCATTTTCGTCGCGCTGCTGTGCGTGTGGAGAGATCAGATCTTTGCGATGCGAGACTGGTTTTAATCTTCGATATTTCGTTTCAAAGCGTAATCGGAGCTAGATAGGATACGATTGTATATCTCATGTCAATCCCATCGCTACTGATTGATTCTGGACACGTCAGATGTCGTAGTACGGCATTATCTGCTCATTCACCGGGTGAAGCCAAACGTACAAAATGGAAGCGGGAGTGGAGGGGAATGGGGGGAATCCCGCATGTCGGAGGTTCCCTTGCCCCCAATTGGTCACATATTAATCTAGAGAGAATTCAGTGAGCAGAATTTAAAACGTGCAAAAATGCTATCATGACTTCCTTAAGTACGTTAATATTCACGATGTAATGAGGGAGAGATCGTATTTGAGTTCGCTGTGGAATCGGATCCCACCATAACATTTTATTGTAGGTAGAAAACCAAGCGTGGCTGGTTTATCGTCCGTTAACTAGACATTTCTTACATATGTGCATTTTGCAAAAGGTCCCAAAATGCCATCGCTGCGTGTGTAATGGCCTTTCATAGGCCAAAAAATCGTTGCTCAGAGGGTAGTGTAAAGTACACATGACATAATATATACCTTTTGTATGTGTCTCCAAAGATAGAGCTTACCATAAGTTATGATATGGCGGGTAAGCTATCAACCTTGAATTTTATATGCTAGTCTTGCTGGTTGTTGAATTTTGGACGGCTGTCCAGCTTGTGACGGTCTGGCGTTGAGACCGAATTTCGTTACAAATTAGATTGCCTACTTCACAGCGCCGTAGGACGATACGTACTCTCAGGTCGATCTAGGAGTATGTGATCTATGAGAGTCTAACGTAGGTTTAGCACATCTGTTTCAACCAGGCCGCGGCATTCAGACTTACCCAATCAGCCATATTCGAATCTTTCAAGACATTGTCGATTGGTGCAGGGTCCATAAAGTCCAAGGAGAATCCCATTGCTGGAATGAGTTGTGATTGGTCGTATGACACGGGCAACGGCGGCAGTTGAACATCATTGTTCAATAATATGGCGAGGGAGCCGTCCCTAACGTCAGTTTGTGGGGGAGGAGGTAGCGGCTTTGGTTGAAGAGTATCTTGCATTGATACCCGCCTCAATATTGCACCAACGATTCTCGTAGCATGTGCTGCCTCCTTGGAAGCATTCTTCCGCTCAGACCATATCTTATAGGATGTGCCTAAAGCCTTGAGTTTTCTCGACCTCTCTGCGGGGCTTGAGAAGAGTTAGCAGAAAGGTAAATTTTTGGGATGGCTAATGAGTACTTACGTGCTGGGTAGATTCTCCGTGAGATCTAGGCATATGATCATGGATGCAATCAGGAAGTCGTGCACCGTCAGTGAGGAGAGCATGTATTTGTCCTCATACATTCGGCCACCTGGTTTGGTCTCCTCTTCATATTCAGCATGAATATCCAAGATCCTCAATGCAGCTTCTCGACAGATGTTACGAGATAAGTCACATTGTGGATTATCCTTTTCGCGATTAAGGTATGGGCGATGTAAGAAACATAAACTTTTGAGGAACATCATTTCAAGCATTAGGCGATGCATTATGTCGTAGGTCTGATCGGTGAAGCTGTATGAGCGAATGGGCTTTATCTGCAAGGCTGGTGGTATTTGACTGTGATAGTGATGGAGCTCATCGTTGAGCTTGAGGACATCCTCATATGCGGGTTGGTGAATCGATAACGTTAGTCGAAGAATACGACGAAGTATACGGCAGAGTTTTGACTTTATACTGAGATATAGGGTTGATGTTGGCTCAGAGACTGGCCTTGATGGTGGCAATACCATCATATTCTCGTCAAAGTCAGCGTCGTAGAGATTGGCTGGAGCCTCGGTATCGCACTCGTCATCCCGAATGATTGGTGGCACGCCTTGTTGGAATGAAAATAGGATGTCAAACACCTCAATGAAGAACCATGCCCTACGCCGAATCTCGCCCTCGAACGGTGTGACATTGGAGAGATATTTGGGATCACGATGATATCCCATACGTTGAGCCAGCCGAGCAGTCAATCCGAATTTAGCCCAGAGGCTAGAATCAACAAGGTGTTTTTCTCTCATCTCAGTGTAGCCATGCAGGAGCAGAGCCTCAATCGAATAAGGCTTAGCGGATAAGTAATCGCCAGATACAAGGCAGTCAACAGCCAGTGCGGACAGTTGCTCTGGCCGAGGTGCATCGGACAAGCCAGTCTCCCCTTTCTCTATGGCAATGGAGGTAGCAATCCACAATATCGAGGCCAGGCAGCTGATCCACAACAGACTGACGGATGTTGGAGCTCTCCAGAAGCTGTCATACTCTTTCTGGAACTTGTTCGTATGTATATACGGCGCAGCGGTGAACCTGTGTCTGAAATACAGTAAAACAAGGTGATCAGTTTGGTGCTGTGGCGGCAGCCGCGCTACAGCCTGCTCGTGTGTCAACATTTCGCCCTTGCCGAAAATGAGGTCTTGACAATCCGCAGACCAGTTATGGTTTGAAGGTGGAGGTGACGGAGTGGGATGGGCGTCAAGCTCAGAATCCAATATGCCCTGTATGTCATGAATGCTCTCCAGAATGGATGCCCAGTGAGTATTTCCGACGTAGTTACCCTCGCCAGTACGGGTGCTACCATGCATAGAGATGCTTGGCGTGCTCAGGCTGGGAGGTGAGCTGAGATCGGAGCGAGTGTCAGCTTCGTTCCGGGGATCTGAGCTAGACGGCGTGTTCAAAGACTGCTCTGCAAATGCGCCACTCGTGACGAGCCCATTGACCATCTCCTCCAGCTTCTGCAAGCGGGTCTGAAGCACGGGCCGCGAGACAGCTTCAGGCTTGGAGCGAACCTCAGGCTGGGTTCGCGGCTCCGAGCCTCGAGGCTTGCGCGCAGCACGCGGGGCGTATTCACAGAAATTGGCCTCGCCGCTCTTGATGCATCGCTCACACGGCTGCTGGCGGTCGCATTTCACCTGACAGAAGATTTAAGCTACGGCGCGGCCCACGCGCGTCGGAGCGCCCAGAGCGAGCAACTTACCTTGCGAGTTCTGCACAAGAGGCAACTGACAGGAGGCCGGTTGCGCTTCTGGATCTTGCGCTGCGCACCCTCCGTTGGCTGGGCGCGAAAGACAGTAGTCTGATAGCCCGGCGGCGGCGGCGGCGGTGGTGGAGGTGGCCCAGACTCCATTATGCGGAAGCGTCGGGGTTAGCAGCGTGACACGCACATCGACCTGTTCTCAGCGGCAGTGATGTACCAGGGAACTGGCTCGCGCGCTGGTGGTGTAAGGGTGTCAGGGTGTAAGGGGGAATGGGGGAATGGGCAATGCGCCGCGCAACCAACGGATCGAACACAACTGATGCCAGCTATACAGCTGTCTGTCCGGCGCAGCAGCGAAATGTCCCTCCAGGCCAAGGGGGAAATCTCCACACCCAGCAAGCGGCCGGCTGCGTGGGAGAGGGAGATAGAGGCTAATTGACTGAAATAAGGAATTAAGAGAATGCCTAATCGAGACGAGACCGACGGAATGGAGGGGGATGGCGCGCGTCCGTCCTGACGTTGGGCTTGTGTAATTGGTTTGGAAGTCAGTAATGTCATGTAATCAGTTCCCAGGGTGCGTGCAGTGGAATCGTCGGTCTGTCGTCGGAAACAAGTGGCGTGTGTCCGTGGGATAAATCCGTTGAATGATGGAGGGAGGGAATGGGGCCAGATCTAGCCAGATCCAATGCGATGGGAGGGCGAGAACCAAACTCCGGAGGCGTCTGGACCCCCGTCCACCGATGGCAACTACTACTGCAGTAGGTAATTGAAGCAAGCAGGTACCTACTGTCCAAGTGACCGGTACGTCGCTGGCAGTGCATGTAGAGTGCCGACTATGTGTACCCTTTGCGGGCAATGTCCTAGTTGCCCCGAAGCCCGCGATATAGTGTAGATGTGACACTGTGTACTCTCCGCATACATACCTTCCTCTCGTGCGTAGTATTGCGCTAAAAGTAGGCAGCATCGACGAGTGTGTACATATAGATACTGTGTATAGACGCCATGTACGGTATTGGTAAGTCCGGGTGGGTCAATCTGCTCGGGCTTTCTGCCATCGTTATTTCCTACAGAAACATACATAAATAATACGGCACGATATGCACCCTGCGAAGCCCGTTGATCCGAAGCAGCATAGATAGCTGCAAAGTCCGATTCGACACACGTTACACCAGACAGTCAAATCAGTTTTGTCAGCATCATGTTTCCTTACCTACTGCGTGCAGCTGCTGCAGCCGAATGACCAGACCCAAACGACGTCTCTGGAGCCCAGGTTACAAGCTTCTTAATTATACTTGTTGCAAGCTTGCCTGCTGGAAAGATTTCGGTGCGATTATTGTCTGCTCTTCTCTCAAGCTGCACAATAGACTTACATAAATAATCGGCGAGGCTCTGGGTTGAGACCCGACCCGACCGTCTAGCCGATCTAACCGAGCTTTACCGCCGATTGTATTTTCGCTGTGGTCCAAGAAAACGCCTAGAAACGCACGCCACCTCAGTAGTCACAAGCCGTTGCGTAGACCAAGCAATGTACTCGTTTATATGTGTCGTTCAATATGCACAATAGCCGGTAATAAGTTCCCGGCTTTTCGACACGTCAACTCGGCGATTGTGATAGAATCCCCATTTGTAATCATGGAGATGCCGCGTGCACCAGCTCACTAATAGACGCTGCGGCGGCAGTTCGTATGCACGGTAATAACACACCACGCCCGCCCACGATAAGTGGATATAAGCCCCAGCGCGCAAGTGCTGGATTCGGCGCTAGGGAGAATGATGCGTTGGACTTCCGGTGGGAATTTCATGTTGGTGTGCCTTACTTATCCCGACACTATTAGGAAACAACCTTGGAAAGACGGGGAATGCTCGAACTCCAGGTTAGCTCCGCGCTAAAGGGCAACGGCTGGCTTCGGGGATAGAGGGAGTTGTCCGTTAAGATGCCCAAAGCAGTAGTGAGTATCCCCGGCGGCGGACTCGACTTCATTGCGTAGAGAAACCGCTTCGTGGTCGTCTGCGATCAAGCAATGAGTACCATAATGAAACTAGTAAATGTATTAGAAAGTGTAAATACTATATTAAATAGAACAATCCCAGGCCAAAATCAAGTTAGTTATACATTCATCATAAAACCTCAGAAATAACGCAAGCCTAGTCACGACCTTCACTCTCCTTCATTACACACACAAACGCACACTAGACTCATAAGTTGAAGGTCATGACTGGTGCAAAGGCTCTCGTTGTCCAGTCCCTCAAACCGTCGGGTGATCTCAAAGTCACAGACAGGGAAATTCCCAAGGCCGTACCAGGCACAGCAGTCGTGCGTGTCCTAGCCACGATTATCGGTCCCGGTCATGGTTACCTAGTCACACACGATGTGCCCGGCTTTTCGTTCCCCGTACCCAGCGTCTACGGAAGCAACGCCGTCGGGCGCGTCGTGTCAGTAGGTTCCGACTCTGTATCGATCCAGGAGGGCCAGCTCGTAACCGTCGACCCCTTCACGATTGCGAGAGATGATCCCAACGTCGAGATCCTTGTCGGACTGATGGACGGTGGCGACACCAAGTCCAAGAAGCTGGCCAACGATACGTGGCGAGATGGCTGTTGGCAGACACATGTCGTCGTTCCGCTTGAGAATGCGGTGCCCTTAAACGAAGAGGTCCTCGTGGGGAAGTACAGATATAATATCGAAGATTTGGCCGTGGTGACCCGGCTTGGCGTTGCATATGGTGCCATATCCAACATCAACGTCAAAGGAGGCGAGACGGTAATCGTCGGGCCTGCTACCGGTCAGTTTGGCGGTGCGGCAGTCGAAATCGCATTTGCTCTTGGCGCACGCGTTATTGCATTGGGTCGTAACAAGGAGGCGCTGGCCAGACTTCAATCACAAATTCCTCGTGTCGAGACTGTAGTGATCACAGGCGATGTCGAGAAGGACGCTCATGCCATCCAAGCATTTGGGCTGGCCGATGCCTATATCGATTTCACGCCACACACAGTACAGGGCGAGCCTAGTTACTTCAAAAGCGCCTTTATGTCGGTGCGAAAACGAGGCCGGGTCGCTCTGATGGGCGGATTGGGCAGCAATATCTCCATACCATACTACCACATGATCCTGAATAGCTTGGAGATCAAGGGAAAGTGGATGTACACTCGAGCAGAGATCCGGGAAATCGTGAAGATGATCGAAGTCGGAACATTGAAGCTGGGAAAAGCAGCTGGGCATGAAGTGTGTGGGAAATTCAACCTAGAGGATTACCAGGCCGCCTTTGAGGCAGCTGGTAAACATACCGGCTGGGGTAAATCTGTCCTGTTCACTCCCTGAGCCCAGAGGGTCCAGAGTTAAAAGATTCTCATAATTCATAGACAAGGAAGTACATAATGCGCCCCTTTGCAAGAGGTAGATGTTTGATATACTGATGATATCGGGAGTAAACCACATTCTGAACACCTAAATTGAGATTAGTGATACCGCAAAGCAGGTGAGCTTCCAAGAGAGATGAGGCCAATTGACACTAGTGTATTAGATACAGAAGCAGATACCACACGATGTACTCGAATTGCTTTAAGTCCCTGCTCAAGTATATTGCCCCTATCCGGATGGACCGTTCTGACGAAAGGTTAAACGGATCGAAGGGAGCGGCAAGCTCGCCATATTCTGTCGCAAACCAAGGCAGAAAAGAACCTCGAATGAGCGGAGTCAAGCTTTCTACTACACTGTACGCATGAATACGACTCTCACGAGTATAGGACGTCAGCCATCATACTGACCGGACAGCGATATAAATGACGGGGATATGCGGCACTGGATTTGTTGGTTAATATCAACTCAACAGCCAACAAACCCTGCTAAATATTGTTTACAAGATGAACGAGCCATCATAACAGCGCTCGGGATCTCACGAAAGAATGGACAACAGTTAGTGACTAACAGTACAAGAACACAAGTATTCCGACGCCCAGAAGTGCATTCCTGAGACGGGCTCGCGTTAGTGTCCTTGAGGTGGGCATAAAGTTCCATCACATGGGATGAAAGCTGTAGAGCCGGTGGTCAAAAAAAAAATATAATGGATAGCAAGCTGGTCATGACTGTAGTTGCTTGCCATGGTTCAATCTCAAATGGGCGATCAAAGAAAAATTCGACGATGTCTGAAGCCATTACTAATAAAGTCAGCATTTTTGCATCGTCATATTTGATGTCATCATGTCGCTTCATGCGTATATATTACTTTGTTGTACTCTCGCATGCTCTGATAGAGTCCAAAGCGTCTCCCGGCCACTAGTGTAGACTGGGCATCACTAAAGCGGTGTTGGATAGATTGCAGGTGCGATTGCTAGAGAAAGGATAATCTGAGTCCCGTTTTTAGTCGCGGCAACAAACTCGATACATACGTGTTAAGGTACAGAATTCTCCACGTTACCAGTGGCTCGCAATTGGGTATCGTCAAGTTAAAACTTGTGATGATTTAAGGGGTAACGCATCTTGAAAGCTCGGTCCAATCAGAAGCCGAGGCTCGACATGGTCCAAACAAAGTGACCGCTTCCAATTGGTGGATTGACGACCCAGGGGGGTTCACCGAGAAATGGTTAACGCGTCCAAGGTGGTAAGGCCACTTATGTTGAGCGCGCTTAGGGTAATTATAAGGGATCGAGCTAGGAGCTCAAGGAGCAGAACAAGGTCTCAGAGTTGGATTGTAGAGGTGACGTCTCAATAAACACACGGCGATCCTTTCAGGGTTGCAGATTGAGGCTATATCTTAATATAGCAATTTTCCTAAAAATAAGTGTGCCGATTCCTGCACAGTGGCCTGATCGCGAAGCCGTTAGAAAGGGTACTGTACCTAGATGGGGATCATGGAATCTATTGAAACCCCACGATCGCGGGGGCCTTCGAAAACAACATGACACCTGCACCCACAATGTAGTGACTAGAGAACCCATGGGAAAGGGGTAATGAGACGCTAGCATCTGGATAATGCACGACCGCGTTGAGGATTTCGTGCAAGCGTCAGCGTCCTGTATTTTACGTAGCCATGACGAGCCTCTTGTCTCTAGTTGTCTCGGTGACCCCTGATATCTAGCCAGAGCTGCATGAGGTTACGCGCTTGTAGGCATGGTGGCGCTTCTACAAGCTGGTTGCGCAAGGTAGATGGCCCCGGTAGCCTCTCCGCGACGTGCTATCTGCATGGCATGCTCTGCTCGGCATCCGTAGGGCAGCAGTAAGACGGCGGCGAGACGGCGAGACGGCGAGACGCCCATCTGCACTCGACCAGCTGCAGGTACGGACGGACCAGAGTCGTATCTGTGAATCCTGGTGGTGTGGCCTCGCAGAACGCAGAACCGTGGGTGTGGCTCTCGGGAAGGATGGCACTCTCGATGAGGGTTATGCGGGTGATTCGCGCTGGGCGGCTCCTTAAACGCTAGTCGTGCAGGTCATGACGTCGGGAGGGTTGAATTACGAGCATGGACGAGGAAGGATTCTAGAAGAAGTCGGGCAGCGAGCCACACCAGCAGTGTTTGAATGGGGGGTGTGGTCGAGAGGGCGCTTAAGTACGGAGTGTGAGTGCGGGTGTCGGGCGGCTAATCGAGGCTAGCCATCTTGTGATTGGAAAAGGAGCTGATTATGGTGGACTCGTTATTGGACTCTTTTACTTACTAAATAGTCGAGGCCCAAGGAGACGAAAATATAGCACGGCTGTACAGACTTGTTGAAGTGCGGCTGTAGACTTAATTGTAGAATGAACGAGATGGTGATGGCTTCGTTGAAAGGTAGAGTGGTCTTTAGCGTCGACTAACTTACTGATGGTTAAGCACACAGCAGCGATAGGGCGATAGGGCAGAGGCCTAGCGCTGCTAGCGCTGATTCACGCGCGGATGGGCGGGGTGCGAGCTCAATGCAGCGGGTTCTGCAACGGGAAAGGCTGTGCGACTCTCGTCACACAACACCCAACAGGTGCATACATACAGTACCAGCTTCGCGAGGTACCTTTGGAAAGGCGCGTCATATGGGTAAATTGGACTAAGCCGTATGTAGACTAGTTCAGGGCAAAGCACCCGTGGTTATTACTATAATAGTATTAGAGCCGTAGTATATTCTTGAAGTGTTGATTTGTAGTTATACTTGGTATTTATTGCGGCGCGGACTTCGAATTTTGCTCTTTTGAGTATACCGAATCAATAGGAAAAGGTTAATATTGCTGTATAATATTGGCACAGCAGGTCTAGATATTGTCCCGACATGATTATGTCTTGTCATGTGATTCCAATGGTACGTTAGCCGGGGCAGAGAGGTAAGTACGTGTGTGTGTGTGTGTGTTATATCTGCCTCGCACCTACCTAAACACGTTATGAGCACGATGCTTCGCAGCCTCCTTCCGCTTCCCGCTATCATCATGATGTTGTTGCCTTTTCATGTATACTACTAGTAACATGCCCGGAATGATGGGGGGAGGGGGTGGTGCTGGTCTATTGGCGCATTTCTACCAATGATCTGTAAGAAAGCGAGAAAAATGCTGCCGCCAGACCAACTAGCCATGGGGCTTCCCGAGCATCTGGGCTGCTGGATCAAACATTGTTAGGAAATATGTGCCATACTAGTGTAGTACAAGTAGTGTAGGAATTCCCAACTGTTTTCCTGCACCCTTGTGGCTTTTCACCCTGCATCACACGGACGGGATCATACCTACTAGGTTAGTGTAGTAGAGGTGCTCCTTACCTGAAGCGGGCGACTGTTTACTGCAAGATAGTCGATAGCTAATCTTCCTCGGCTGGTACCAATTTTTGGTAAATATCATCACAGTTACTCTGACAAGCCATGGAGCCGGTAACAAATCAATATCTCATCTTAAGTGGCACTCCCGGATCATTGTGGACTACTCTGACCGGGCTAAGGTAGGCCTTTCTCGTGATTCGTGCACCGATTCTGCGTCCGCCTCCTATTGCGAACCTTTCTTGCCCCAGTCGAATTGTCTCAACTTTGAACATTGGTTCGAGCATCGCATAGTTCTTGTCGATTGCAAATGGGCAGCGGCATTTGTTTCTTGTGTTGCTGAGTGAGTGACTTTTCCCTAAAATATGTTTGCGCCACAAGACGACAAGGGACTGTCGTCTTGTCCAGGTTTAGGGAGTGATGTACAAAGCCTTCTCTGTCCTGCTCTGCTTTTTTGGAATCGTTCGTTGCCTCCAGCAGTATCAAGCCATTTACACCATATAATACTACCTGCTATAGTCAGCCATAGCCTATACAGAAGTACAGCAGGCGCACGTCAGCCTCAGAATCCCCATTCAAGCGTCGTCTTCACCGCCATCTTCGAATCGCCTAGCTCATTGGGACTTGTAAAGCTTATGCATAGTGTTGCATTCTTGAGTCTACGATGCCACTCATTTGGGGGAAATATTAGTCTGTCTTACACCGGTCCTCCTCTCTCTCGTCTCGGTCCTTCTGCAAATCCCTTCCTCTGGGATTATATTTGGCCCCCATCGCATTTGATCGTCAGTTTTTCCACATGTCATGTGAGCGAAGGGCTAAGTGAGTAAGTACTGTACAGCATACCCATAGATTTTGAAAAGCAGACACTAGAGGTTTGGAAATTATTCCTGATTGCTTCTTGCTCAAAAGTTTGGGAAATGTATATCTAGCCCGATGTAACCTTTTCACTGATTTCTTGCAGTTGAGACGAGGGGTAAAAAAGCGAGCCCTATCGGGTCCCATGCAAGGTCAGGGCCGCCACCGCCAGAGCTGCATACTGAGTACGCCATACACTTGGCTTCATGCAGGCTATTATGTATATCACATTGTCTGGGCGTTTGCGACTACCTACTGCAGTACAGTAGACTGAGTACACCAGGTCGCCGAGCCAGCAGTGTCCTCGTATTTCCAAGAACAAGACACTGCCATTCACTGAATGGTTCGAAAGAGATGTGTGGCCAGTTCCATTGTCTCATCCGATCCGATGTCGTCCCTCGTTGAGCAACGGCCATGCGCCAATGAGAAACGAAACCCCGCTGATATCTCATCAGGTTGGGTGATTGGCGGCAAAAAAGGTGTTTCTGAAAACTCCACATGTTTGCGGCAAGCGCTTTCTGAGCGAGTCATCTTGAAGTGCGTCGCTGTCCAAGAAACACTTACAGAAACAGAAGCTTGAAGATCGACACGTGTTAGCCACTGGAACCCTCTCACGAACATGCCATCAAAGACCGTCGACCACCACGGTACACGCCTAAAATTATCACGGTTGACGTTTTAACAATGGCTCACCGGCCGGCCGGTTTGTGTTGCACGTTGTCACGGGTTAAACAAAGCTAAGATGATAGGCACCCTTTCTCATCGATTCGATTGGTCATCGTTGGATTCCCGGAAACGCGCCAGAGTACCGATTATGACTAGAAAGGTATAACAAACGTGTCGGCTGGTCATGTGTTACAAATTAGTATTACCTCCTGCAAGTTACTTAGTATCCATGCAATATCCCATGCTGGGGATTAGGGAAACGTGCGTATTTAAGCGACTCGGCCAAAACCATCAACCCAACCCGTTAACCACCCACCTCTTTACGGCAGCTAGATCGGATGTATGTACTGCATCCAGATCTGAAAACGGTATCACAGACATGAGATAGGCAGATCGTGCGTCTAGCGAAGGGCAGCGTCGTCTGTAGCAGTTGGAGGGGTTCAATTGAGGCGCACTTTAAACCCTCCCATGCTCTCGTCTTGACTGGGGTGACTCCTTGCCATTTGGTTTCCGTGGCGAAACTAAATTGTTCAGCTCCATACTGTAGGGTATATAGACTTTCATGCTTAAAACGTGCCTATCGGAGCACAGGGCTATTTTTAGGACAGCTTCCAAAAGAGCGAGAGCGGCCACCCCTAAGGGTAGCTCGGTTAGAGCGTCACTACCTAGGCGCGCCAGCCCATGAGTGGTATGGTCCTTGTCGCGGCGTGGTCATTTTATGCATTCATCCAAGGTCTCTTCGAGACAACTGTGACAGAAGGATAGGTGCATGCGCCAGAATGACTAGGTACCTAGTTGGAAACGCATGCTTGTCGCTTCTCGACGCGGATGTTCCATCTGCGAGTGCCCTTTAACACTCGACATCACACGCCGCGTCAAATTGCATGAGAGTTACATCCCTGTCCCCTGCCACCTATTGGTTGTGAACATAGGCAAGCTAAAATAGTCGCATTCGACACAGCAAGCTGTCGGCAACACTTGTATGTAGGTAAATGCCAGTGGGGCCTTAGGCAGAGAGGAACAAAAGAACCACAGACACACCTAGGGTATAGCCGCAGTGTACGTCATTCATCATCGATCTCACATTTGAATTGTACTGTAAGAGCTAAACCGGTCTTGCTGAGCTTGTGGGGGTACGAGGCCCGAATGATGCCTGCTTGACTTGTGATAAGCATTAAGAGATCACTTGCATTGAGTAGGTAAGCAGGTAGCCTGGCCGCCTGGCCTCCGGCCCCTTGACCAAGCTCGCCGTTGAAGTTTCCAGTACCGCTGCCGCGGACCAAAGGCGTCAAACAAACTTGCCCCGAGCCGACGCGGAGTGTTGCGCTTATTGGAACTAACTAGTAGTATAGGGTGGAGTTGAAACTGGGTAGCGAATGGGGCGGCGGATTGTTGGCATCGCAGGTACGCATACATTCCAGTGCAACGTTAGAAGGGGTCTTACTGGTAAGAATTGGTGATGACGATAGGGCCTAGTCGATTTTGGCAAGTGTGTACCTAGCCTCTGGGACGGCAACAGGAGCCGGAGAGAGCACTTCATTGGATAGTTCGTCGCTTGGAGTGTTCGTCGATCTGTTACTTGCCGCTGCCGCAGTACCTGGGGAATGGCGTGTTTCGTTTCTTATCAGCTTTCGAGTTGGAGGCATGGGCTCTATTCCCCATCTACCCGTGCGGTCGTGAGGGGATCACAATGCATTGTTTGTGTCTCACATCTCGAATAACCACGGGTTCTACACGGGCTAATTCGAGGGATATTGGAGGTCCCCGGCACTCTCACAGGACGGCGGAAAGTGGAGATCTGAAAGAGCTCGTAATAATTAATCGTTTGACAAGAATGGGAATCAATCAACAAACGCTCCTCTCAACGAGGACTTGAGGTATGACTGCACTACCAGAACACCAAACACCCCACTGCGTCGCAGGAGAGATGTGATGTGACCGTGATGATGATAGTATAGTAGTGTAGAAGAGTAATAGGAACGTTATTTGTATAGGGAGGTGTGATAGTGTATAGAGAGATGGCGAATGGTGGAGGAGAGCAGCCCAGGTAGGTACCTACTTGGTCGGCAATGTATTATGTAGATGTATGTATGGTGATGATGGGGAGGCGAGCAGTACCTACATCTATGCAACCTCCAGGCCGCAGAAATGGAGTATACCACTTCTCTGCGGTAGTGTAGCACGCACATATAGTACATGCATGTAGGTGTAGCGTACAATTGGCCGAGCTGCGGAACATGTGGATGGACCGTGCGGTGTCGTGCGGAATACTACCATTCCTGTAAGGCCTGTTATGTGTCCTGCTCCTGCTACATAACCGTTTCTCTACTAACCCCGTCAGCAGGCAAGACAGTTAGGCTAGAGGTAGGTACGGCCTTCACTTCACCACCGCCGCGCCTGTCCCCAGATTCTACCTTCCAAATAATGCCACATGGATATAATGCAGGGCAATTGCTTTCCTTTTACGGTCTTGCCTTCAACGCCGGACTTATACAGTACACCACATGCATGCTATTTCTCTCTATCGCGTCACTGACAGGTAAAAGAAACCATTGTAGCTTGTTCGAGCTTTCGCCTCTAGGATCATACATACACACCTCTTATTTTGAATTTAATTAATTCCATGCCCACCTTTCCTATTCGAGCCTCCCCTACCCCGGTCGCACACCCTGGCGGTACTTTAGCGACTTGTACCTGGATGCCCCCTTCCCAAGCGCCATGCCGCCCGTAATTGGACCTTGATCCGGCCCAAGGGTTCGTCGATCTCATCCGGTAGGTACAAAAATGTGTTGAAGGGCACACACCACCTGTTAGTTCCTCGGTGGATGTCGTCTATTTGTCTTGGTCGCATACTATCTACTACCACATATTTCTGGTATGATTCTATTTCACTGCTTTCATTTGTCGACAGCTCAGTCTGTTGGTTCTGATTCCCTATTCACACTGCATACTACCGTATTACGTGCTTAAAGTACATGTCGTTGCTTCACTTCTTTTTCGGTATCAACACTTCTTGTACCCGTAAGGTACTACTTCCTAACTGAACCACGTCAAGGTTAGTGTAGTTGCGCCCACACTACCCGCCTTAGCCTGCTCTTCGAGGGTACCTCCTGCTCAGCATAGGTAGGTACCTACCTACCCATACCTGGGCGCGCTCAGCCCATACCATCATACCTACCCTTGCATCGGTTCCCGCCCTGCATTATTGCTGCCGCAGCCGCTGAACCTGTGTGCATCTCCAGTTTCTCTCATCTTACGCATACTTACACTACGGCAGACCTACCTAACTGAGTAATTACTTACAATACATACGACTAACGAAGCTGTCACCACCGCCTCTTTTGGCTGGCTTGCCGTCAGCACTCCTCCGCCGGGTTTCTCCCCTTCTTTTCCCAACACCCAATCATCCCACTGTCGAGCGACGCCGACATTGGGGCCGTATACCCTCAGCTCCAGAGGCATTTTTTTGCGTTTGTCTGTGGCGCTGTGTCTGTTGTCTTGCTGTCCTGCTGTCCTAGAGCGGAGAAAGGGTTCTGTCTGCCTTCGGGGTCACCGTTCGCTTCAACAGACGCTACGAGCCCTCCAGCTAATCGCGCGTCAAATCCCAAGCGCGGGCTTCGTCCCTTTCATTCCGACGTACTCCTTCGGTCCGCCATCGCACTTATCACTACATTTTCCTACCGAGCGCAGCGAGAGAGGTCCCTCTGTCTATCACGGCTCCCGTTCCTCCCTTCCCTCCTTCTCTCATACTAACTCACCTGCTCGCTCGCTCGTTCGTTCCGTTTTTCTTCTCCGCTCGTTACTCTCAGCGCAGCGTTCCTTATTCAGTCGCATCGTGGGTTGCGCTACACGAAAGACGGCCTGCCCATCGGTATCTATCCCTTTGGCCAGTGGTATTCCCGGCTGTTCCTATGGGCGGGCTCCGACACAAGTGCCCTGTCCAACCCCCGGTCATCTCGTTCGTCACCTAGGCAGGCGAAGTAGTCATAGTTGGCTCAGACTGTTAGGCGCAAGTTGCGCGTGTGCTTACACCACCAACAGAGCACACCGCAACAATTCGCTGCATCGTACCGCTCTGCGTCTCCTAGGCACATCGCCAGCCCACGCACACCCAGCCAGCCCCAGCCTGGCGTACCCACGTCGTATTACGCGGGTCATTGGGAAGGTAACCAAAAAGCGGCTCGCTCACTCCCGCTTTTCTAATAATCCCCCGCGCATCCTCCTCCTACGGGTGAGATTTCTACCTGCAGCACTCAACGTTGCTCTGTGCGCGCACATTCGCTCTGGCCCCCATCTTCCCACCTCGACTGACGTCGCGTCCTTGTCCCTCGCCAACATTAACTGAAACTTCTCCTTTGAGTCATCGCGGAGAGTTCTCTGGTCCTCTCGAACTCGTTCGTACTGATTAGTTTCTGTCGTTGCTGTGATTTCAACTGCCCGAAGGATCTGTCGCGCAGGCTGTCTTTAAAGCATTGCCTTCGTAAAACGGCGCGCGACGCACATGATAACTTGACCGCGCTTCGGATGACGCTTGGAGGATACTTAGGGCATTTTCAACTGCAAGGGCTCCGACGAGCTTCAAGGTTCTCGTCAACGGGTGAGCTTTCATGCACTTAACTAAAGGACGCTGGGACGACAATATTACTGGACGAACGATGGCAACTTTTACAGCTTTGAATGGGGGTGATTCCAAGAATTCAGAAGCGGTAAGCGGGAGTCCTACAGCGAGGCATGTCGGTTCAGAAGATCGCTCTGTAATTCAGAGCGCTGGCCAGGAAGCGAAACCTGGAGATGCACCAGTGACGCAAGCGGCGCATAGCCCCGGTCCCAGTTTAGACCGGTCACATTATCAGTCTACGAGCTATCCCGAGGTCGAGGGAACGCACAAGCGTAAGCGATCGGTGTCAGTGGAACGATCGCGTGAAGTAACGAGCACTCAAGATCGTGATCAACGACCTCTGCCAGAATCACGGGGGGCATATGAAATTCCATCACGAGAGCGAGATTATAGGCATTATGGGGAGGATTCAAGGGAACGGGTCGAATCATGGTACTCGCAGCAACAATCTCGAGATGATCGAAATTCGTACGAATCGAGAGACCCCGCAGGGTCTTTACAGACGCAAGCAGATGAGCAAACGGGCGATAGTCTTCGGAGAGCAGCCAGTCACGCAGACTCTGGGCATGATTACTCGGCCACGAGTCCCGATGGGGACGAGAGTTCCATGCTTTATGGTGGCACCTATTCGCAAGACCAGTCAAGAGATCCTGTTATTCAATCAGACCCAAAAAAGAGAAAGCGGAATTTCAGTAACAGAACAAAAACTGGTAAGTACATGTCTATATCCTTAACATACTAATCTTGCTGACCTATATCAAGGTTGTTTGACGTGTCGCAAGCGTAAAAAGAAGTGCGACGAGTCAAAGCCCGAGTGTGCGTCCCCATGTCATCATATTAATAAGCGAGATAGGCATGGTTTACTCATCATAAGCAGGTACCAACTGTGTTCGAGGCGGATTTGTATGTTATGGATACCCTAATCAGCGAGGTCCGCCAAGAATGGAAAACAAACCTGCAGCGGTTCCGCTTGAGTCCAAGGATCCCAGCTACGTCCCGCCTGGGGCTTATGGAATGCCTCAGCCTAGTACCTATCCTAATCCGCCAGCTGCGCCTGCTCCCAAACGCGACTCAGTCTCGTCATACCGCGGTCCATATCTTCGACTGGAAACTTCACAGGCACGGTCTGTATTGACAGATGATGATCGACCAACCGCTTCAACTATCCCCACGGCCTCGGTTGTTAGCTCAGTGCTGAGCCCGGATAATAAAGCATCAGCCTTCTCAACGTACTCGAGTGCGGCGAATATGTTCCCAACTCCAATAAGCGCCATCACGCCTAGTATACAGCAGCTAAAGACGCCAAATATTGAGCGGCCCCGGGAATACCAGAGAGTACCGCCATTACATGACATCACACGAACCGATCCTGACAACAACCGACCCGAGACACCCCGTCCCGGGTCATTACCTCAGATGAACATATTAGAGCCAACTCCTACGCCCGCCTCAAATGCCCAACCTCCACCACCAAGCACCGATCCGCAGATGGCAGCTCAACTCGCCTTGTCGCATACACAGTACCCTTCTAACAACAGCAAACCCAGGACACAGAAGGAGGAGATGCTGTTAGGTAGAGAGTACTACCCCTTTGACGAAGAGTTGGTGCTGGAACGCCAAAGATGCAGTGCTGCTTGCTGGAGATTTAACAACTCAACGAATCCAAATACAGGCGTGTCGGCGGCAGAGCGGTCTCGTCTTTTCCGAGACATACTGAATCCTCGCGAACCCATCAACCTCTCACCCCAGATGATCTCTTCGGCCACTAGAGCTGGTCGCGTCGGGCAAGAAGTTGTAGTCGAGGCGCCATTTACTTGTGATTACGGATATAACATCACAATTGGTAACAACGTCATGATTGGCCGCAACTGTACAATTCTTGATCCTGTGGAGATCAGTATTGGCGACAATTGCATTATCGGCCCCAACGTCACACTACTAGGAGCCACTTTTTCCACCGATTTCAAGAAGCGAGCAGGCAGCAAAAGTCCTCAGATAGGCGGATATATCATCATCGATGAGGATGTATGGATCGGGGCTGGCGCCATCATACAACACGGTATCCGAATCGGAAGGGGTGCGTCAGTCTCTGCCGGAGCGGTCGTCGTCAAGGTACGTTGTAATCATTACTATTTACCTGGGCATCTCTGCTAACCTATGTCTTAGGATGTTCCACGCTTCACGGTCGTGGCTGGTAATCCTGCGGAAGTAAAGTCGATCATACATTAGCGAGAATCTTAGGCCCTGGTTCCCTGTCCATCTTCATTGTCTCGTTTCCTTACCACACACAAGATACCCCACCATTTCTTAATCACATCCCCTTGTATAAATATCTTAGCTACATACCACTACATGATTTTATTTCAAGATATAGACGAGGCTTTCACACGCTCAAGCGCGGCCTTATTGTACCCCTTGTTTATTTTGCTGGATTTGCTGTTATTGTTGTGTCCTTCAGTCGGCACATCTGCTAAGTTGGATGGTTTCGATAAATGCAACATGAGAACTCGAGATATATACGAAAAAGAAACAAGCCAATACACTCATTGAGGGGCTTACTGAAGGATGTAAATGCTGGCTATGAACCATTCTTGTGGGAATTATGGCCTTGTTGCTATGTCCAAACGGGGCTATATCAACCATCGGTGCCCTTCTACGAGTCGGTCCGATGTATGGATTAGATGGAAGATGAGAAAAAGGAGTGAGAGCATATTGTCGATGACGTGGCAACACGCACTAAATGTGATGGAGCATATCATAGATAATGTCAACAGCCTCGGCATGCCATGAAGAGATGTATATAACTTACAGAAATCGTGGGCCTGTTCATTCATTCTATGATGTTAGTTGGCACGCAACTATAATCTGTGTTCTATTCCCTTTCTTTCTACGATCGTGTCAGTGGTGAACGTAGTAGTCTATTTGCGAACAGTGTTCGATTTAGTAGAGGCATATATGCGAAGATCAAAGACACGATCAACCTCTACTTAGGTAGACCTGCCGGAAATATAGCACTTATTCGGACTTGATCCAATAGCAAGAGAGTACACGCCCGCGATTAGGCGCCCACCCGCCGAACGTATCTCGTATAATGTAGGAATGCAAGCGTAGACCAACAACAGCCGACTAGCACAAGGGGGTTCCTCGGCTTCTATTGAACGAATGCTCAGCCTCTGTTCATACGCACCTCACCTCAGCCCCGCTGTGTGTCTCACATCCGCAGCCATTCACACACTCCCTTCACATACTATACTCAATGGCATAGGCGCCTACTGCCAACTTTCAAGGCGGGTAATTTCGCGCGCTATCCGCCCCCCATTGCGCAAGGTAGAGTTTCGCATAATTTTGTCCCTTGCGGGGACTGAGAACATGTGGTCTTAGCGTACCACTTTTATACCAACCGCGTCGCTTGCTAGATGTTCCGTGAATGGATGGATAGGACGTCAATCGCGCGCGTCTTACGTCAGCGTTGACACGCGCTTTGCATCGGGTTATGAGGACTCTTACCTTTTTCTGTCAGCAAATACTGAACGATAGGTAGTTGAATCTAAGGCCTATTGAGCCTGCCGACTTTAGGCCGATAATGAGGAACGCCTTGTGGGAGTTTACGATGGCTGATTGGATGAATGAATGCTGGTACGTGAGTTGGAAGAGCTTATTTGGGGCGTGTGTATCGAGAGATGAGACTATAGCTTAGAGGACATACTCGAATTATGATTGATATCTTTCTCAGGTCTATATGTTCTGTAGGCTTTCTGATGCCTTTGAGTAACAAGACGGAAATGTTGCTTACACAACTTCCTTCAAACTAAGCGAGCCTGTCCACATGTCTCGGGTTGAGATTTAAGATGAGAACTGCTAATTATTCAAGGCTGAGAGACATTTGATGTTACCTTGCGCAATGAGACTGACGCTCACATCTATCGCGTTTGCCTTCCGTGCCCAGTTTACGGCCACCAAATCAATAAGTAGGGAAACAATTCTTCGCCAATAAGCTACTATCGATATGGTATAAATTGAAATAACTTCATCATCGTGTTGAAATGTTCAAATCCCGGAGGCTGACGATTGGACTTATGCAAGTTGTGATTGCATCGCGGATTAAGCAGCTTACTCAATTACCTCGAGCAAACTACGAAGCTGCATTCATCCTGGCTCATTGGCTGCGAAAGATTATCATCAACTCTCACCCAATCTCGCAGGTCGAAATTTTTCTCTATGGGGTAATAATTCATCTTCTTCACAAGATATATTGCCGTCTCGACCAATTCATTCAATCTTATATCATCTCATCAAGCAAGCTTTGACGTATAAATCAAAAGATAGGTAGGCAGACAAGACGCTAACTCCTGCCTAGGTAAGCGCACCCAGCAGCCAATTACAGCGCTTGCCGATGTCTGATTAGGGCAAGAAGGGTAAACCCCCCGCCAACCCACTGCAGGTGCTGTGCTGTACCTGTCAGCTACATAGATCGGACCAAGAAGCTAATCGGACTACCCACAGCGGCCAACGCTCCGGAATCGGGCGGGGACCACTTGAAAATCCGCGTCACTCGTCTCTCTCATATAAGTATAGTACTCAAAGGTTCAGGTACACATGTGTGTCCGGGCTGAAACTCAAGTGAGTACACGCTCGCTTTAATCACCATTTCAAAGGATATATTTAAAGGAATAGAGTTGGGAATAACCTACCTACACACTATTCTTATCCATTGGTCGACTGCAGACTTATTCATCATACACAATTCACAAACCAGCCGGCTTAATCCCGTGAGTGAGTTGAAGCCGTGACTAACTTCCTTACTTTACTTACTTAAACCCACCTTCTTCTTCACTTACAATACCTACAATGGAGTCCTTCACGATCCGGACGCCCTGCTCCTCAGCCAACATCGGGCCCGGTTTCGACGTCATCGGCCTGGCACTATCAATCTACCTCGAGCTCCGCGTGACCATCGACCGGAGCAAGAAGACGGCGTCGGCGCACCCGCTGAACTGCCGCGTGACCTACGAGGGCGAAGGCGAGGAGACGGGCGAGGTATCCTTAGACCCGTCCGCGAACCTCATCACGCGCGCCGCGCTGTACGTCCTGCGCTGCCACGACCAGCGGGCCTTCCCCGCCGAGACGCACGTGCACATCGTCAACCCCATCCCGCTGGGCCGCGGCCTCGGCTCGTCCGGCGCCGCCGTCGTCGCCGGCGTCATGCTCGGCAAGCAGGTCGGCGGCCTGCACCACATCGACGACAGCCGGTTATTTGATTTCTGCCTGATGATAGGTACGTACGCCAACGGTTTTTTTTTTTTTTTTTTCTTTTGTTTTTAACCCCCTCTACTCCTCCCTGTTCCTTTACGCGAGACTAACAACTACTCCAGAACGTCATCCCGACAACGTTGGCGCCGCCCTGTTCGGCGGCTTTGTGGGGACATATCTCAAGCCTCTCGCGCCGGAGGACGTTGCTCGTGTCGAGATCCCGCTGAGTGAGGTGCTGCCCGCGCCAGCTGGAGGTCTCGACACAGGTGAGCGGCCACCGGAGCCGCCTTATGGAATCGGACACCACATCAAGTTCCCGTGGGCCAAGGAAATCAAGGCCGTAGCCATCATCCCTAACTTCGAAGTGGCGACGGCGAAGGCGCGCGAAGTGCTGCCGAAGTTGTATCCCAGACAGGACGTGGTGAGTGAACTTACCTGCTCGAACCCTTTGCTGACAGAGATATATATATGAGTGTATATGTGTATGTGCGTGCGTGCGTGTCTAACTGTTTCTTCCCACTAGACATTCAACATGCAGCGCATCGCCCTGCTCCCCGTCGCGCTGGGTCAATCGCCGCCCGATCCGGAACTCATCAACCTGGCCATGCAGGACAAGCTCCACCAGCAATACCGGCAGACCCTCATCCCGGGCCTGCAGGAGATCGTCCAGTCCATGTCCCCCAGCACCCAGGAGGGCCTGCTCGGCGTGTGCCTCTCGGGCGCGGGGCCGACGATCCTCGCGCTGGCGACGGACAACTTTGGCGAGATCGCCGAGAGGATAATAGCCCGGTTCCGGAAGGAGAACATCGACTGCAAGTGGAAGTTGCTGGAGCCCGCCGAGGGGACGAAGGTTATCAAGACATAGTGACGTGCTGGCCGTTGCTGCTCAATGAGACTCCAATTTTTGAAAAAGGTACACACACTAGCGATAACCGCCAGGCATCATAACGTACGATGCATGTCCGTAGCGCAGCCTATAGGAGATGAGAGCGACGATTCTCGATCCGGGGCGTCGGTCACCAAGATATTCCGCGCGGAGTGTGCATAGTTTCCAGAATACGAAAACGACAAAAATCCAATAGATGGATGGATGGAAGCGAGGGTAATTCTCCGGATAACTCCGGGCGAGAAAAAAAAGGGGGAATAAACAGTGTACATGACTGAAAAACAAAAAGAAAAGCCAATTCCGAGCTGGTTACCTTATCCAGCATGACATAAGATCCATTAATTACTCAGCAGTAGTGAAAAAGCAAGGGTGATAATTAATTAACCAGGTTTTGAGAGACGGAAGTATGCGTATCTCCAACGAAAACCCTTGTCTCGCTTAGCATCCTTTGGCCATAGCTTAATTCTAACCGAACTTCCTCTCCTCTCCGCTCCACGAGACCGTCTCTCATCTCTGCAGGTAGTGTATGCAGTACGTAAGATAGATTCGTCCCATTGATATAGACAGCCTACCATGCGTTATAATATCGCCTCGCTTAATAACATACAGTATCGTATAGCGCGCTAGCGATTTGAAGGAGAGGTTTCCGAGATGCAGCGGGATACTGTGGCCCGTTGTAGGGAGTAAGCAGATTGATACCGTTGCGTCCTGGTATCCTGGTATCCCGGGCCTGAATCCATCTGCACTACGTCACCGCACAGCTCAATTTCGTTTGTCCCTTATGGGATGGGGAAAGGGCACGGTATTTTTTCATATACAGCTCGGGTAGTGATGCATCAGTCAGGGCTCACTATATATACTCTTGCTTGATGTTTGAGCTTGGAACACGTTTACCTAATGGTAGACTTCAAGGTGTCGCAAAAACCGTTGGGTCTTTATCACTTAAAATTAAACCCCACGGTAAGAACCCTGCGGCCCGGAACTGTCAAAAGGGGGGCTATTGCGGATCGCCATGTCTTCAGCTACCCGAGTAAAGTGGCGCCTTTTTTCACATGGCAGGGCTTTAATCAGGTTCCTGTCAATCTTGACCTTCGCGCTTTACCGAGGTTCCGTTACCGGGCTAATTAGTCTGGGGTATACCACTGCCCAAGCTTGCAATACCAGATCGTGAAAATATCATTAGATTTTAGCATTGTTACCGACTGAATGATAGTAGCAGTGATAGTAATAGTAATAGTACCGTAGAATAGTCTTAGAGTGCTTACCGTCGATATATCGCGACTTACAGTATCGTGGTAAGCTGTCCCACCTTGTAGCGTGACGCGTCGGCGCTGTGACCATTTGACCAGGATAGGGCCTTGAAATAGTGACACTTCCCAGTCCGCAAGGAGTATTTTCCCTGTTTTCAAATGGGTATTGTTCCTCATTAGGTTCCCCTGCCGAGCCAGTGCTCAACGCCCTGGATGTTGCCCCGCCGAGACTGTAACCGATATTACATGGCCGTGGCATAGGAGAAGCATATAATATGAATGATGTCCATGGGGGTTTATATTCAGGATGAGCGGCAGCCCCCGTGGACATCATCATTGCACAGGAAGGTATCGGGAAGAGACGACTATTTCTCTCCACCATGCAGAGAAGTCTCGCCGTGGCCGTGGCTGGCCTAGCTGCAGTATCAGTGGCTCAGAGCACCTGCGACTTGGTAGGAAGCCAAACGTCAATCGAGTCGTATACGCAGTTTCAGATCCAATACACATCGGAGCAAAGCGAGTACTGGTCGGCGTCGTGTAGTAATCTGAAGCCATCATGTATCTTGATGCCCACGACAACCGAGGAGGTTGCGGCTATCGTCTCTATCCTGGCTACCAATAATGAGTCCTTCGCGATCAAATCGGGCGGTCATAACCCAAATAACTACTTCGCCAGTATCGATGGCGGGCCGCTAATCTCCACGAAGATGTTGAACGAAGTAATTCTTGATCCTACCGCGGAAACAGTAAGGGTCGGGCCCGGAAACAGGTGGGATGACGTCTCAGCGGCACTTGACGGCTCAGGATATACGGTCGTCGGTGGACGGATTGGCAACGTTGGCGTAGGAGGATATATGCTAGGGGGTGAGTCTCTTGACCGACTAACACGGAAGCACGGAACTCATGATAAAATTCACAGGTGGCTTGAGTTTCATGAGTACTGAGTACGGTTGGGCTGCCAACTCGGTCCTTGAATTCGAGCTGGTACTAGCGAATGCATCTATTGTGTCTGTGACTGAGAGCAGCCATCCGGATCTTTTCATGGCCCTCAAGGGCGGCGGTAATAACTTCGGCATCGTCACTTCATATCTGCTGCAAGCGTACCCCCAGGGCGATGTGTGGGGTGGCAACCTCATCTTCGACGCGACACCAGACGTCAGCACAGCCATGCTCGCAGCAGTCCGAAATTTCACAGAGAACTACAACGACGAGAAAGCCGGCATTATCGTGACGGCGGAGCGAACGCTCGGGACCCTTCTCGATATATGGGTCATATTCCTGTACTATAACGGGCCAGAGCAACCTGCGGGCGTCTTTGACGAATTCTTCAACATCAGCCCTGTCAAGATCAACACGTGCAAGACACAGAGTATGAATAGCCTCCTTAGTGGTAATAACTGGGCGGTCGTTAAAGGCAGTGTCTGTGAGTAATCCCCGAATCATTCTTCCTGATCAGTCAACCCTTGGCGTAGAATGGCAGGCCACATTCGGGTCCTCGAAGCTTCGGAAATGAGAACTAATGATTTTCGAATGTCGTAGACACAATTGGCACGGAAACCATGCCTCTGCCCAGTGCGGCGAATGGTGCCGAAGTCATGGGCAGAATATTCGACCACTGGGTCAACGTGAGCAACACGGCACAGCTTGTCCCGGGCCTGATTGCAAGTCTCGCCTTTCAGCCTCTGCCGAAGAAATTAGCCCAGATAGCCAAGGCTAAGGGCGGTGACATGCTGGATGTGGACGATGATATCGATCGCATCGTGTTAGAGCTGGACTACAGCTTCTGGGCCAATGCCTCGGACGCCACCGTGGACACGACGATGCGGGATACCTATGGAGGGTTTAAGACGATCGTCGAGGACTACCAAGACAGCGGCTTGTTGCCCCAGGATGTGTACCTGCCCTTGTTCCAGAACGACTGCTTCTACGCGGAAGACTACTTTGGCAGGTTGAAGCCGGAGAAGCTGGCTCTCGCGAGAAGAGTGCAGGCCGACGTTGATCCCAATGGATTTTGGAAGACGAGGACTGGTGGGTTCAAGATACCATCGGACTAATTTCGTATACTTTGTAGTAGCAACAAATTATAATCTCGTAATTCCGAGTCTTCTAAAGACTAGCAAGTCGATAAAAAGAGGAGATGATATCTGGATGGTTTGGATGGCTTCTTCACGTCATGTCGTACACATGTATGTGGTGTAACAGATGAGTGTGTGTAGTGATATACATCGTCAAGCAAGTACCTTATTGTATAAATTCTGTCAGGGGCCTGGCTACCCCTAAAACCTGCACTAGCACGCGCCTAAGCGCACTAATGGCGCCAGTACCTAGGTTCCCGCAAGTGGAGGGGTCAATAGTGGACAGCTCAACTACAACACCTTTTTTATCTACAACACGATAATATCACGACACAGGCTCTTTTACGTTAGTCTTTTGCTGCCCGCACTCCGCGTAGACTTCTCT
Source organism: Xylaria sp. FL0043 (assembly GCA_022578865.1). NCBI lineage: Eukaryota > Fungi > Ascomycota > Sordariomycetes > Xylariales > Xylariaceae > Xylaria > Xylaria sp. FL0043. The sequence continues at coordinate 80,599 of MU397296.1, forward strand.
TCTTCAATAGTACGCTTAGAGACCTACGAATGGTTTGATTACACCGACATGGATTTCCTCAAGTCGGCGGTGGCTTCGGCCATGGCGGCGCAGGGCCCGCCGTTCCCGTACTCCTTTGGCGACAAGGTCGACATCGATGCCTCCATCTGGACGCTTTACAATGGCACGCGACGAGCCGACGGATCCAACTGCAGTATATTCTCCTTCGATGTCGCCGCCAACAAGTCACGGCTGCCCCTGGCCAAGAATGCGCTCAAGAAACTACGCACCATGCGTCACCCCGGTGTCATCAAGGTCCTGGATGCCGTCGAGACCGACTCCTACATATACATCGCTACCGAGCGCGTGGTACCGCTGCGATGGCATGTCAAGAGGAAGAGTCTCAGCCCGGAGACAATAAAATGGGGCCTCTACAGCATCGCTCGCACCGTCAAATTCATCAACGAGGAGGGCTCGTCCATACACGGCAGCCTGAGGGTCGCGTCCATCTACACCTCGGAGAGCGGCGAGTGGAAGCTGGGCGGATTCGAGATACTCAGCAGCGTCAAAGACGACGACGCTATAATATACACATACGGTAGTCTGGTACCTGATTCAAGCAGATTTACACCTCCTGAGCTGGCGCAGTCCAGCTGGGACGCCATCAAGAAGAGCCCGCACACTGCTGTCGACTCCTACAACTTCGGTAGCACCATTTACGAGGTATTCAATGGCGATTTTGCGGGGGCATTTCCGGCTGGACAGACAAAAGGCATTCCGCCGAGCATGCACGCGGGTTATAAAAGACTTGTAAACGCGAACCCGAGAGCCAGGATTACTGTTGGTGCCTTCTTCGAGCAGGGGCGTCGTTCGGGTGGTTTCTTCGACTCTCCCTTGATCAAGTTGACCGAAGGCATTGACAATCTCGATGTCAAATCGGAGACAGAGAGAGCGGAATTTCTCGACGATCTCGATCAGCTCACAGACGACTTCCCCGAGGATTTCTTCAAGATGAAGGTGCTACCAGAGCTGCTGAAATCCGTCGAGTTTGGCGGCGGCGGACCCAAGGCTTTCGGAGTGGTCATGAAGATCGCTTCAAAACTAACAAACGACGACTTCGAGGCTCGAGTGCAACCCGTTGTAATTCGACTGTTTGGTAACCCGGATCGGGCGATTCGAGTGTGCTTGTTGGACAATTTACCCTTGATGATAGACAGATTGCCGCAAAAAGTAGTAAACGATAAGATTTTCCCCAACATGGTATCCGGCTTCACAGATCTAGCGCCTATAGTTCGCGAACAGACACTGAAGTCTGTGCTCGTTGTCATTCACAAGCTATCCGACCGCGTTATCAATGGGGAGCTGCTGAAATATTTAGCTAAGACGGCAAACGATGAGCAGCCGGGAATTCGGACAAACACGACGATATGTCTAGGTAAAATCGCTAAGAACCTCGGCACTTCCAATCGAGCCAAGGTCCTCGTCGCTGCTTTCACAAGATCATTACGAGACCCCTTCGTCCATGCACGAAACGCGGCCCTGATGGCATTAGCAGCCACCAGCGAGCACTTTAACGAGGAGGAATGCGCATCGCGGATTCTACCCGTTATATGTCCTTCCTTGATAGACAAGGAGAAGCTGGTCCGCGACCAAGCCAATAAGACTATAGATATCTATCTACAACGGATACGCAAGGCGGCAGCGAGCATGCCCGATACTGCACTTCCGCCAGCTCAGACCGCGGATGGGGCGGCCCCGCGTATGAGCACGCCACAAGCCAGCGAGGCGTCTTCATGGGCTGGTTGGGCCATCTCCTCTTTCACTAATAAACTATCCGCCGCATCTGGTGAGATGCAAACCAGCAATGGGACAGCGACACCCCAACCCGCTTCGCCGTCGGCGGGATCTGAGACTAAACGTATAACTTCTTCTATATCCTCGGCCTCTGCACTCCATCGCCAAGCCGTGAAATCACCCTCCCCTGCTCCTTTATCACGAAATTCAACCGCAAGCGCCCCAGAAACATATTTCAAGGACCCGTCACCGGTCGAAGACGACGATGCGGGCGACGCGTGGGGTGATATGGGCGATATGAACGACGACGATTTGGGTGACGCCTGGGGCGAGCCAAGTGACACCACCACTAATGCCTCGTCGAACACTACAACCACGGCTCCAGCTACGACCACGGCGAGCAAGCCAGCGAAGAAAGCGCCTGTGGTCTCTAGTAAAGCCTTCGACGATGAGTCTGAGCCGGACTTCGCGGGGTGGTTAGCGGCGCAGGCGCAGAAGAAGAGCTCAGGCGGCAACAAGCCGCTACCGAAAGGTCTGGCGAAGAGCAGCTCGACCACAACTAAGAAACCATTGGCGAGTCGATCGGCTCCTGCCCACACCAAACCGATCGTGAGCAAGAAAATCGACATGAAGCCTAAAGATACTGGCGACGACGAGGGATGGGGAGACGGGTGGTAATTGAACTCATCGGATATGACATGATACGACGTGGCATCCAATATCTTGCATATGCCTCTTCACAGTGGAAGTAGGCGCTAGTCATTCTACCTAATACTAGCTATGTAGGGTCGTAAGGATGAACGTATAGCGAAAGCCTTGGATACAGGAGAAAGAGACCTGGAAATACCTCTCTCATCACTCGAGCCTTTGAAGACATGACGAAGAGAACGACATAGAGGCGCAGTATAAGTGCAAGGGAGAACTGGTCGACCGGTTGACTGACGGTCCGAACTGAATTAAACGAAGATCTACGGTATTGGAATAACATGATATATGTACGTATGTACGTATCTATGGAGTTTGGAGCATGGAGCATGAACACAGGGGCATAGATACTGGGGCATGGCGTTTGGAGTACGTACCGCTATAAAGAAAGAAAGGATTACCGATGAGTATGCCTACCGAGAAGAATACCTATCGAGAGAGGAGTCAAGCGGTGGGGAAAGGGGGCAGGAAAGGCTTTGTGTAGTAAGTGAGTGAGTGAGCGAACGAGTGCTTTTTCAGGGAGTAGGATGATATTGTCATAGGAAGAATTCAAGACATGAAGCCACGACGTGACACCATCGTAAATACCATTGTTGCTCTATTAGGATACAACCAGACTTATTTCTCGATCTTTCAAGGGGGATCTTTGAACGCGTCAAGATACCAAGCTCCTCATCGATGGCGTGCCCAGAAAGAATCAATATCATAACTTCATCAGACTACCAAAGTACCTACTTAGGTGCCAATTTACTAGTTATCTAAGGTGTGTAGGTAGTCAGTCAGTCAGCCTTGAACTACCTAGTTAAATTTTAGACAGTTGCATTTACTCTCTCTCTCTCTTTCTCTCTAATCGGAACGCCGTACCGCGCCGCCTTTCATTACATATATGCCACTTATCTATCCGTGAACGAAGCCCTGAAGGCGCGGATGAAACTCAAATGAGAATAAACGCGACCGAAGTGCGCGAAATCATTGCGTCTAACATGCAAACGCGTCCACCCTTAAACTCCTATCGTCAGTGCAGGGGTGCCAATCGCAGAACCCGGGGAAGACAATATAAAAACAAAATTCAAATAACAAGTCAATTCCTAAGCTGAAGCAAATACACCTCTCTCTCTCGCACTCTTGTCTCATATCGTCATTATCAGAGCTTGAGTGAGCTAGATGTATACTAGTATAATAAGCGACGACCACGAATAGTGTGTCATCACCACCACGCAATCAACAAATCGTCTACTAGACGCTACGACTACCAAAGTCGGATTCACTCCAGAAGCTTGAATCCGTAGGGACGTCGGATTCCTCTTCTGTCTGCGTGTCGGTAGGGTGGACGGTGGAGGTGACAATCGGGGCGACCGTCGGGACGACAGTCTTGGCGTCGTCAACATACGCATCAACGACATGTGTGTTAACAACATGCGCGTTGGCAACATGCGCGTTGGCAACGTGCGCACTGGCAACAGGCGCATTGACGTCAAAGCCTCTAACAATCTGGGTACCAATGCGTCTTTTAACGGGGATGTCGGTACGAGTGGGAAGGGGACCTGAGAACCTGACTCTTCGCACTGCTCGGCGGCGTAGGAGCTATCTAGCCTCCGAATAGTCGTTCAGTGCAACGCATACGGCGCCTCTATGGTGTCCATTATACTGCCGGATGACGGTCTGGCTACCGAGTTCCCACAATCGCGCATAGTGATCGCTACAGGCCGTCACTAGATACGCCGAGTCGGCGCTGAAGGCACAGTCCCAAACCCAGCGTTGGTGGCCCGTCAATGTAGCCTCGAGGGGGAATGGCTTGGGTTCTCCATCTCCATTGGTGAGTGCCGGGTGTTGCGTGGTGGTATGGAATCCATTGCCGTTCACCATGGCTCCATTACCGTTCGTCATACCCGGGGTATCCGCTGGATCGGGATCAGTGACGGGAACAGACCAGATCTTAGCAGTGTGATCTGCTGAACAAGTTGCGAGCTTCTTGACATCTGGAGACAGCAGAATTCGTGTGATGTACTCCTTGTGAGCCGAAAACTGTGTCAAGGGGACAAGCTGCGTGTGGTCATAAGTCTGGAGTAGTGTCCAGACGAAGACATTACCCTAGTGATAGAGAAGCGTTAGTCAACAAACATGAATCCGGTCCCCGCACCTCTTCTCATAAGTCCTGTAAATTCAGACAAGACAGACAAAAAGAGATAGCACCAGCTTACAGCATTATTGGCGGCACATAGCAGCGAGCCGTCGCTGGCGACCGTGACACTCGACACTGACACATCCTCCTCCGGTATAAGCTGATGCGAGCAGTTGTTCTCAGCCAGGTCCCAGACGCGAACACTACCGCTCCGGTCGCAGCTGATGATCTCGCCCTGGTTGGGGTGGATTACAACGTCGTTGGCGGCGGAGCCATGGTTATAACTCCGCTGGACAGTGGCGTTGCGCGTCTCCCAGACCTTGACGGTGCCGTCCTCAGAGCTCGTGACCATCCACTTGCCTTCGCAGTGGAAGGCGACGCCGGTGACGTTGCCGGTGTGGCCCTCGAAGGTCAGGACCGGATTAGGGTTCGTGGACTTGATGTCGAAGAGCTTGACGGCGTGGTGGCCCGCCGCCGCGATGAAGCGCTTGTCGGGCGAGATGCAGAGCCGGTTGACCTGCGAGTCCGAGTGCTGCACCGTGCGCGAGCAGATGCCCGACAGAGCCTCCCAGAATCTAGATACCGAAGAACGCACATCAGTTTACATGCAGACTAGACGCGTTGTCGCGCAGGCGGCGGGGCGCGCATACCTGATCGTGTGATCATAGCCGGCTAAGCCCCGAGGTCAGTCAGTTCTAGGGCTCTCTGTCTCTCTCTCTCAAAAGGAAGCATCGAGAGTTTGGCTTACCTGTACACAGAATAACCGACATTATGTGTTATCCTAGGGAGAACCTGACATGGCCAGCGAGAACGGTGGGACTTTACATGAGCGGGCTGCAAGCAACCAAGCTCTCTCTTTCTCTCTCTCACCGATCGTCAGAGGAACAGCTGTGGATGATGCAGGCAGGATGCAAGGACGATTGGCGGGAGGGAGGGAGAGTGTGGGTTTTGGCACCCCGCAATGCCGCTACGCCAAACATTGGTAAACTTCCAATGTTATCGATAGCTTGACACTAATGCAATGCGGTTAGCGTATTTGCGCTTGCAGCTACATATAATGCCTATTAAGGTAAAGCTGATGTCAATGTATCCCAGCTAACTTTTAGAATGGATTTAAGACTGACCGTTATATTATGTATAAGTCACGATCAGACTATTCACTCTCCACGATGTTCCTGCACGAGCCAACAATGAGTATTATTATGAACATTCAGCTGTGTACCTATGTTACTTGGCTTCTTACACCGAGTACAGTACCACGATCATGAACCCGACCGCTCTTGAACCCCATACATAAAGGTCGACGCGGCTACATGCACAAATCGACCCGTCGGATCGGATAGTTCCCATTGTTTCACTACACACATGTGTCTCGTTGCCTTAGGACAGGGTAGGTAGATGAGGCCATTTGGCCAGCTGTGCCTTTACATATTCCCTCAATAGACATCTGAAATGTGCTGTTTTTGACAAGTGAGGTCGCATTGTGGCTTTCATTCTACATCCGACGGCTGTCAGCCCTCTGGAGTCCCTGATCCGTTGTCTGGAGCAGGCTGTAACTATTACATCTTGAAAGGAAACTGTCCACGATCATTCAGCATGTCATTTCAGCGTCATTGTAGCACCGGCAGATTCACGGCTCTTCACAATGTGTAATTATAATGTGTAAGCTCTTCATCTTCTTGTTCTCACCAAAGCAGCAGCATGAGTTAACATGAGATCAGGTTATTCTTATGGGAAAATACCTAGTAGAGTATATATGTATGAACAAATGAATGAATGACCGTGGAGGAAATCTCTCATTCTATTGTTCCACCATCGCCGTCGTGGGAAGCGACAGTCCGTGGACGATATGAGGATGAAGGGGAAGGGGAAGACAGGGAAAAAGCTGCGATGGTGTGGTATGACAACGATCCTTCTCGTGTTGACCGGTCATCCATCCTCATCCTCCTCCTCCTCCAACGCGAACTGCGGGAGCTTGGATCCATCTCTTCCAATTCATACGCAGCCTCAAAGATCGAGACACTCCTTTATTCATGGCAATACCGGTTTGCTGCTGACCGAGCCAAGATGGTAACCATAGCATGTAGCGCGCGAAACGCCCCTCAATGCCTCTTGTCATCATACACTCAATGATACGAGCCTTGTGATGCCCTAGAAGAAGAGGAGGAAGAAGACGTGTACTGATCCTTTCTCCCTCCTCCACCTCCACCACCGCCTCCTCCTCCCCTCTTGTCGTATTTCTTTTCGTCGCTGCGGCTCGATGATATGTTCTTGGTGCTTGTGCTCTGGCTTTTGTTTAATGCTTGGAAATCTTCATCTGATATCAGCTCAACAAGGCTGTTATTACACGCAGCGCATGTCGTGCCCCTAGACATATATAAATCAGCTTAGCAAGATAGGTGAGGGGGACATTAGGGCATGTTTACCTTTTCAGATGATACCAGGTTCCCTTGCATGTTCTACAAGTGATAGTTCGAAGATTGTGTATGCCAATGCCAGGGACGTCTTCCTGTTGTTGCTGCCTGGAGTAGTCCCAATGTTGATTTGACTGGTAAGCCATGACTGTTTCTCGTGTATTGAGATGTGATTGTGGTCTGAAAAGTGTGGATTGTGGCCGGAGTATGTGTGTGGTGGAATATTCCATCACTCACTTCAACTCACCTTTTTAACTTTCGGGGATTCTGTTTACTTTTATAGACTCACCATCAAGGAGCAGGCATCATCCTCGAGAGCTCTGTTCCACTGTGGGTTATCTCACGACAAGGTCAAACTTTCACCGCCTCGGGACCTTCTGTTACCTAGAAATGCCCATCGGAGGCCACACGAAGTGCATCGGTCGGGCGATCCGGCCTTGGTGATTGGAGCCTTACCGCCCGCTGGCTTTTCCGGAGGAGACAGCGAGCCGGTTCGAGATCTAATATCCATCCCATTTGCTACCGGTCAATACTTTTATGTTTGTTAGTGCGGAAGTTGGCCCTCTGTGTACCACGGCAAGATTTGTCATTTGACCCTAACCCAGCCTGAAGGATACACTCATTCAGCCGAGCTGTCACGGTATTGGGGTAGGAAAATGCGAGCTTATCCGTTCATGGTTTTTATCCCTCTTATTTCAGGACTTTAGCTCGTGTTTTGTTCGTTTATTCCGATAATTGGTTATTATTGTTCATTCAAACATCCCTCGAGTGACCGACAATTATGTGATCATTAGCTTATCCAATGCGCTGGTGACGGTGAAACTGGCGAGTTGACTCGAGGGTCCCTTTTTTTCAACCGGCGTTCCTCAGCACCCCATCGAGTCCGACGTCGCGGACGGCTGCTTGCATCCTGACCTTTACGTCGGGTTCTCTCGGGTCATTCATCCAGCCGTGAAACGATAGGCTGGCGCATTTATCATGAGATGAAAGGGAAAACGTACCCGTCGATGAGATTTCCCATCGCCCCCGGCCCTACGCCTGTGCGGCAAGGCGACTAACCGTTCGAATCAGAACGGTAACCGGTCTGACGTCTACCTCCCTTGCGTATGACGACCGCACCGCTCTTTTGTCACAGTGTCATCATTTTATAAAGCCCTACGATGTCTCCCTTTCGGCTTACACGCCATCCCTGACTTGAGGAAGTATTGTTTGATTACAGCCGGAGCCAGCGTCAGACCAGATGAAATAGTGAGTGGGTTTGTATGGCTTTCTCGGAACCGGTATATTTCTGTGGTATTCACGGGGCGAAGAGAAGAGAAATAAATTAGAATTCAGATTCAGTGTAGACCTTCCCGAAGGCGAGCGTTGAAGGGTTATCCTAAACTTCAGGAACTCATGGGGACAGTCTTGGCATATGACGTCTAAAGAAATAAAAATAAACAATGCATAACATTCACGGTCGGTATTTTAATGAAAATAATGGAAAACAAGTTGCCCTATTCGGCCGGTATGCAGGGCTCCGAACACGGATTTCTCTAACTGGTCCTATCCCTACCACAAGTGTGACGTTGACGCGAAGTTGCTTCTTGACTCGTGGCATTCCTATTGCGCCCTGGAGCTTTCATAGCCATTGTGAGAAAAGCAGTCACCAGGACTATTCAACGATTAGATCTAGTCACCAGACCCTAAGCAGACGTGAGATTCTGAAGCTCGTATACCAGAATCCTGATCCGAACATCCTACCATGCTTAGGGCAGAAGTCGGTATCTGACCGACACAGCCATGGTATTCACGAGAGCAATATAATGTTTACCAGAACAACTTTCAGTATATCATCGAGTAGGAAAAGTAGGAATGAAAAGAAAAGGCAGGTATTGGTGTGATGACATCCAAAGTCGTATAGATCCCTATGGAGGAGACTCTTACTATGCAAAGGCTAGTCCAGGAAGAATGTGCTAATTTCGATCACTGGAGCCAGTTTCACGAATGCTTCTCAGATCATATTTTCGAACAAGTCTGCGATAATCATACCACGGTAGTCTAGACCTTCGATGGTAGTCATGGAAAACCTTGTTCTTGTTGTATTGGAAACACACATATTGAATCGAATCGACTCTAGCCAGATTCCAGACTAGAAATTGGCATACGTTGAGTTGCTGCAACTGTTCACCTCTGGCTTTCTTATAGCCTGCATTTCAAGCACTAAGAGTCACGTTGTATTATAGAAGTATGATTGCGAGGGATACGATTGGCATTGCTCTACGGACATTCAGTCACAGTTCAAATTATCTAAGACGGCGGATTGTAAAGCTATCAAAGCTCAATAGAGAGGGCAGTAAAATCAAACCATGAGGCAATATAGCTACCGAATGCCTAACAAGCAAGGCCAAGTGATCACGACCCTCGTAAATTGTAATTGTGTAAACGCATTGCCTCGTCCCATGGTGGCCCGCCAAATGAGCCTGTGCAGAATACTGTCCTCACTGAGCCGAACGCCTACCTCACCCGGAAACGCCAGTATCGCCCGTAACATTCATTGAATTACTGTCTCAGTCATCCCGTCGGGTATTGCAAAGAGTGAATCTGGTGTAGTGGATTCACCGCCAGGTCACTAGAAGACGGGGGCAGTGTTGACCAAGTAGGAGAAAGTCGCAGCACCCCCTAGCGCCACACAAGCCGCAACCTTAGCAGCTGCAGCTAGTCGCATCCTCTTTGTAGGACGGGAAACCTCATGTTGAACAGGAACAGCGACAGACCCGACCTGTCCCTCCACACCTGTGATATTTGTACCATTCACGTTGTTCTGTGGGGCTTGGGTACCAATGTTCTCGCATGAGACTCGAGATTGATCCTCAGCCGTGGAGTCCAGGGGAGAGGAAACCTTGCAAGGTGCTGATGCGTGTGTGATAACCTCAGTCGTATTGAAAGCCTCCTCGTACGAACGCTTGGTAGGTGGAGAAGTAGAGCCAGTGAGCACGTTTCGAACTAACTCGGAAGCAGGGGCCTTTGAATCGTCGATAACTTGCTTCACAATTGAATCCGGCTTTGGCTCGTGTGCTAGAAGATCCTGGATAGGAACACGACGAGTTTTGAGGTCCTTTTGCGCTGCAGCGACCAGCTTGCTCTGCTGAAACTTGTAAGCGCTAGTCATGTCGAAATCCATAGGATAGAATCGAAGTAATTGGGGCTGTTCAGATTCTTCAGCAAAAGGATTGTTAATGAATTTATCCCCAGAAGCAGTCCAGGCCGAGAATTGATTTGAATCAACGTCGCCCAGCTTGATAGAAGTGGCGTCAGGTGCCTCGCATGCAAATTGAGGCATATCGGCAGGATCTTTCCCCAAAGACATGGCTAAAGCATTGGCAATCCACTGGGTCTCTGCTTCTTTGTCCCGACCTTCCGGCGCAATCACTGTAATCTCCGGAGCACAAGAACGGGAGAGCGAGGGGCTGCGAGAAGTATCGGTTTTCCCAGTGCCAACGACATTAGTGTCATCAGGTCGGGCAACCTGTAACGTCTCTCTGATAGCTGAAAGTGGGGCCGGAGAATGGTTTTGATTGATGACAGCTCGATTTGCCTCTCTAGCAGCGAAGAACTCGTATTTACCGGTCTTCTCGCCAAGTTGTTGAGCTCTGCTATCATTTGGTAGGCTATCTAGCGTTGGGCAACGCTTGAAAAGAGCCGCATCGGAAGGGCTTGGATCACGATCATGAGGAGGATCATGAGGGCCATTAGGATCTAGTGTCGATGGGTGAACTGGACGACGTAAGCCCGAAGTGACGGGAGAATGTAGAAATTTATCAATCTCGCAACGGTTTGGCCGGTGAAACATAGGCGACAGAGGGGCTGGCGTCTTGATGCGGGGTTGATCCTTTGATGAATCGGTAGAATCATCCTCATCATAATCTTCGTCTGCTCCCTCGTCCTCGTCCTCGTCCTCATCCTCATCCTCATCTTCATCTTCATCCTCTTCATCCTCCTCATCCTCGTCCGAAGACTCGAATAAGCGTCCGCGTCCTGCGATTCCAGCGTGAGTCACGTTTTTGACCATTAACCTATTGTAGGTATACTTACCAGCTTGATCATGTAATCGTAGCCCGTACTCTTCTTCAAATACCGGTAAAGTCATATCGGGAGTTAAATGCTCTACTTCAGAAATGTCGTCTGGATCCGCCGTAGAAACTAGCGAGGCATCCGACACCGGGGTCTGCTGTCGGTGTCGGCAAATATCGCTTTCGGCATCTTCATCAGAAACGTCATCGTCATCACAGAGATCTGAGTCATGGTACAGGCACCACTCTTCATCCGATTGCACCGTGCACGAGGGGGGGACGCCAGATTTCTCATCGGAGGTCTGAGTCACATTCAAACTCGATTGGAGACTCGAGGAGGGTTCAGTTGAGGCTGCAGCACGAGAGGCTGGAGAACGTGGGCGCGGTTCGCCTGGATTAACTGTGCATTGCTCCATATCAGATTCGCAGTTCGCTTCAGACGTTAAATCGATAATATCAGAACTCGTGTTGCAGTCGTTGACTGTAGAACTGATGGGCAACTTGATACAAGGCAATGAATCATCATCTGCAGTGAGGTCGATCAAGGGCAGCCTACTACTGTTAACAGACGGAGCGCCTTTGATGAGCTTCGTGTTGTTCGGGGGTGGCTTCGCATAAAAAGCCGTGTCGATTGATTCCCCATCTGTGTCACCATATTCGTCCTCATCGTCGATATCGTCGGGAACAGTAAATCCCCGACGAGGAACATCATCGGTTCTGATCTGAAGTTAGCGTCAGGCACTCCTCGGGTTCGTCGGATATATGTATGCGTACTTTGGGGTTACGATCTCCATCTTGAACATGACGGAGCAGGGCGGGTAGTTCTTGTTGTTTCGAAAAACCTCAATGCCAAACCGGAGAATATCGTCTTGTTCGAGTCTGACAAGTTCATCCGGAGTGAGTCGTCGTTCTTCGTCACGTCCGTTGTTGCCGCGGTGAAATGTGCCGTGGAAAGATCCAATGTCTTTGATGTAGACAGACTGGACGACAAAACCATCAGCATCAAGCTAGGGAAATGAAAATGAGGTGGTGACAGGATCAAGAGCTTACGAAAGGTTTCTCCTTGAACTGGGCAATTATTTTTGCATGTGCTCGGGATACAACAGGGTTCTCAAACCAAGCATTATTTTGGGCTGGAATGAAACCCTTGCTAGGTACCTGGGACGATCGACCGATAGCGATGATGGGAGAACTGGGGGTGAGGGTAATTTGGCGTTTGGGAATCGGAGAAGGGCCCTGCGGGTATAGGATAATATCAACTGCGTATGTCATATCAGCAATTCATTCCCAGGTAATCCATAAGTGGCCTGTTATATACTCACTTTTATCCTCTTCAGCGGAGGAGGAGGCAGCCTCCGCACCGGGAACTTTGGTGGCTGCCATTAGAAACCAAGTCAATCTTGAGTTTCGGGGTGGGATTAGGCCACAGCAAGATAGTTATATTCGACTACCAGGAGCGTCAAGACCAGGCTTTCTTTTGTCTCCCGCGCGTTCTGGTGCGATCAAAATAGAAGAGCGATCTGTATGCGTGGTACGTAAGGACAAGGTTATTGGCCGGAGATGCAGACAGGACGAGGTAGTGGGAGATAGTAGGGTGGAAGAGGGAGAGAGAAAGAGAAGGAGGGGAAAGGTTGAAAGTTGCAAGACACAGCCTTAGGTTGATAGCTGCGTTAAGAGGTACATATGTAGGTAAGTTAAAGTTACTGGGCAGAGGTAGAAGGAAATAGGTGCGTGTTGCGGGTAGGTGCAAGAGGTAAGAGCAGGCAGGCAGGAGGTAAGCTACATGTACCTACATGTAGGTACCTACGTAGGGAAGCTCGGACCTACTCAAACCTTCAATGGATGCACACCTTAAGTAGCGAAATGCTTCGGGATACAAGATACAAGATATAAGGTGGGAAAGCACTTAGTGAAGGTCTGCGATTTAGGTAGGTAAGTGTACGCATATCAGTGAACATCTGCTGCCTGTGGCATGCATTGTTAGCTGGCTCGGCTGGGTACTACTTTGCAGGCGAGAGGTAAGTAGTAACAGCAAGGTCGAGTTATCGCAACCGTAGAAGGGCGGAAGGTGGGGCACATTCAAAAGTGCAATTGTGCCTTGGGGTGATTCAGAATCCAAGGTTGCTTTGCTGCATCCTTTTGCCCATACCTACTTGGTGCACTACCTACAACTGGAGATTCTGGCGGCGTTTTGAGTCGAAAGCATGAGAACGCGGGGTCCGGATACTAACAATAGCCTGAGAATCGGATGTTGCGCTAAGTATAGCAAGTGTACAGACAGTCCGTACTTATGGAGGTAGTACCTACCTGGATCCTTCGATTATCTAGATTCCGGCCATCGCAGTCCTTGTGATGGGAGAATCAGCATGCACCTATTACATTTGCTCTTAACACATTATACAATATTTTATCGGACTACCTAGGTACTTTGTGATTACGACAACCATATATCTCCAGCCAGGGAAACTATCAATGTACGATGGGAGTCATACTTACCTTATTTGCTGCCTTAATTGATTGCATCAGTGGGGACGTTATCGGAGCCCCACCAAGTGTACATTCGGCCCCCGCAATGTCCACTAATCCTTTACAGTCCTCGGACTCCTGTTGATAGCTTCTCTCCTCCGACATCCTTTGTTGATGTTTCATCCCCTTTTCCGCCTTCAGATGCCTTACAAAGTTGTATTCTAGCCTTCGATATTCGACTGTATTATACCAAAGTCTTTTGGGCCATCGGCGATGCCAATTAAGTCTTCCTGCTTATTTCTAGGGTACATTGCCTACCTAAAGGGGAGACTTAATTCCAAAATTCAAAGTCACAGTTCTGGTCACAGGTTGGTGGGGAGGTGGGGTTGATAAGTAGTGCCAGCATGCCGCGGCAGGTATAAATAACGTACATGTGAACTTGTTACCTTCCATTTCTCTTCAACACTGTTTGAATACTCGAGGGGTTGTCTTATCTTGGGTGTTCGGTTTAGAGCAATACAACCTGCACAAAATACCTCTTTTCTTTCCTCCTTCGATCGAAGGCATCTTAGTATGTTAGAGCAGAATGACCTTAGCTGGATTCAAACCCTGATCTACCTTTAAAGTATCTACTTACAAACTACCTGCTGTAATATAGGGGATAGCATACTATGTATGCTCTATCTACTTCTCGGTGCTATTATTCGGGGGCATATAGTATTATCGGGTTACATATCTATTCACAAAGTCTTGAAACACTATCAGAGTAGGCCAATAATGCATGTCTCAAGTTGTCTACCCTATCTGTGATGCACAGGCGTGACACGCCGGCTCCTAAATCGAATGTACCAGACTAGCTGAATCTGGTGCAGCAAACCTGGCGCCACTTGACGCGGCGCAGGTCATGCGGATGGGGGTGGTGCTCTGAGACGAGCAATGCGACAAGCTGAGGGTATCCCCCTAGCTTACCTGAGGGTAACTCCATTTTTCCAGCTGTTACCAGGTGGCATACACCTGTCGCCAGCTGAAAAAAGCTACTTAAGAGTACTTAAGGGCCGACAAGAGCCTCGTAAGCCTGTAAGGCGAGCGGCGGATTAAGATCGAGTTTATTGCACTCTTTCCGGAGTGGGGGCCGGCGCGGAGCGTATACCCCCCAGAGGTTAAATAATTTAAAAGATGGTAGAACTTTGGATTCCCGCGGCGCAGCCGCTGCGGCGTAGCCGCCTATAGTACATAAAGTAACTTGGCTGGCAGCTGTAAAAAGTGGAGCTACCCTCAGGTAAGCTAGGGGGGGGATACCCTCAGTTGATCTGTATGCTCCTCTAAGACTGCTCTGATAGGATATGCCAGCGTGTTGGGCGCTGACCAAGAAGGCTGACCTCATGAAAGCCAATTAGTTAGGATCGTCTCCACTCTTTATTGACGCAATGCAGCGTGGTAGTGTCCACTAAATACCCCGGGCCGTAACTAAATGGGGAGCCCTACGGCGAAACGGAGTGTCTTCCTCTTTAAGTACTTATTAATGTTGCGCCCTCGACAATCATCATCATCAGAAGACTTCCAACTGGGGTAATCAAAGGAACAGTACCTCCACGACACAAATATCGCCTTTGCATACTCGTGCAATTTCAGCCGTCCTACCGGGTATATAACACACTACTCTACTCGTTGTCCAACTACGATCTGAGCCCGCGAACCGCATCCGGTCGTTGGTTGTTACGGCATTTCGCCAAAATTCTTGTGTGCCTATCGATTCTTGTCAGATACCTATCTCCCTGCACAAAAGCAAAAAATAAAAAGCTTGTTTGTTTCCTGGCCCCCGCCACAGCACTACAACCTACTACAATAAACCTTCGCAGCGCCGCACATAAACAAACTGTTTGTTTTCACATCACCCTTTGTCGCGCCTCGTCCATATTAAGAGGTCAATCATCCGCCTTACCTCAAATCTTCCTCATGGAATTCCAGTCGCACCAGTCGCAAAAGTCATTACGCCGATTCTATACAAGAAATAAGACCTGATACCCGACCTACACGTTATCTTACGAAAGCCACACGAACCTCGACTCTTTTCCTAAGCCGTCAACATGCGCGACCTCAGGAAGAAAATTCTACTCGAGAGCGGCAAGACCGTTTCTAGAAAAGCACGCTCCCGACCTGATTCTCTTGGTGCATCACCCATCGCCTCTCCGGCTGCCTCCCGTGGTGCTTCTAGAGTCAATAGCCGATATGCGTCCGAGGAGGAAGATGTCACAGATTCGGAATACGAAGACAGCCTAACTAATTCGGTAGCCAACTCCGAAGACGGCGAGGAGCCCGTAGCTACCTGGACTGAGAGGCTAGGGGACCGTATTGCCGAGTTCTTGGATCGTAAGCGGAGCAGTACGAAAGGTCGCGAAGCCTGTTTGTCCGCCTACACGCATATTATACGACACCACTACGCCGAGGAGCAGCTTGAGCCTCAACTCAACGAACTTATCCCAGCTCTGCTCAAGAGCATTCGCGGTGGCAACAACACAGATGAGACCCTCTCGGCGGTTAAGGCGTTGACCTTGACCATCCTATCTACAGGATCCGAAAGTTTCTACGATCATGTCTACCCAAGTTTAAAAGGCCTTTGCCAGGATTCGGACGAGCAGTCCCTCAAGGTTGAGGCCATTGAAGCCATGAGCATCGTGACGATGTGCGGCGGGGGCTCTATTACAGCTGCAGAGGAGTTGATGGAATTCTTACTCGAAATCGTCGAAAGCGATGGACATAGCATTGGAGCCGGCGACAATGGACCTGTGGTTGCTGCTGCCTCGACAGCGTGGGGCTTTGTTGCTAGCAACCTCGACGATCTCCAGGATCAGAGCGATCAAGCCTTGGAAGCGTTCACGGAGCAACTCGATAGCACCGATGTTGACGTCCAGGTTGCGGCTGGCACAAACCTTGCATTGATCTTTGAAGCGGCTCGCGAATACGAAGAGGAAACAGGAGAAGCATCGGATCTCCAGTACGACCAACACAAGCTCACACAGCGCATGACGGCGCTCGTTCGGGAATCGTCAAAAGCTGTATCGAAGAAAGACAGGAAGCATCTCCATTCTAGCTTCAATAGTGTCCTTACATCTCTCGAGCATGGCAAGGGGCCAGGGTACTCAACGGCGCGACGAATGGCCAGTAATCCTCATACCGGAGGTACCAAAATGGAATTTGGTGAAGAATACCGAGAATATGGATACCGCGAGAAGATCCGGATTCACAACATCAGCATGGTCATCGATACTTGGACACTATCAGCTCGAGTACAGATGCTCCGGTCGGTATTAGGGGCCGGTCTAGCCATTCACTATCTAGAGAATCCGCTGGTCAAAGACCTTCTCAGTACGGCCCAAGTCGAATTTGTGTCTACCCCAGGAAAGGGCGGTCGTGGCGATGAGCATTTGTCTCCACCAAAGAAGAACCGAGGAGGGAAGACTGGCAAGGGAGTGGGCTTCTAAGTGCAGCGTCACGAAAATACTCATCGTTTCTATTTTACTACATGGCATTATTAAGATTTCATTGACATCGGCTTGGTGCTGCCTGGCATATATTTATTTATCTCCACTATCAGGACTGAGCACATCACAGGTGTTTTGTTTTACGCATACTTATTTTTGCGCATGTCATTTTTACAATTTCACACATTTAATGGAGGATTATACCTCCGTACTTCCACTTGAAGCATAGATACATCATTAAAGGAGAGCTGAAGAGCATCTACATCATCTGAGTAACAAGACAATATATCACACTGCATACCTTAATATTTTCCAGAGCCTATCTAATAGTCAGTAAGAAATTTTCTCGTGTAACGGGATCGCAGATCAGTGCTCAGAATTTATGTCGGACTCTTGTGAAATGGGTCGATGTCGCGGGTACTTGCATGGCTACGGGGACACTGTGGCTTACTTTATCTACCACATTTGCGCAACGTTAATCTAGTTCTTCATTTAACACTTTGATTGCCTACCGTGACCTTTGACCGAAGAATGTGTGATTGAGGTGGAAGTCGCTTACCTCGAGAAATTTCAATCGACCACGACGATCTATTTAACTAGCAGGACAAGACGTTAATTCGATACGTATTCCCCCGGACCTAGCGGGACGGCTCAGGCTAAAAGCGGCATGTCTCAACGTGATCCCCATCACTTATTACAATGAGTACCTACCGTAGCGGGCCGGGGGGGGTTCTGAAAATAATTCCAGGGAGGGTTGATAAGTGCCAAGCATGGCCACTGCCCAGCATAATAGGTACATCGCTTTTGTATGCAAACCCCTTATATTTTTAGTGTACCTTGTACAACAGCGTTTATTTTGGTGGGACAGCCATTTTGAAATACAGCCCTTTTGACGGGCAACCTCTTTTGAAGTGCAGCCTCTTTTGAAATGCAGCCTATTTTGGAATACAGCTTATTATTGACCTACTAGCAATTCGACGGCCTTTAAAAAAGGATATTTAGCAAAGGCCGCGAAACCTTCCGCTAAAGTCCTTAACTACGAAGCGATTGCGCTAATCCCCCTGGTATTCAGGGTGTGGTGGTGGTAGTAGTGGTGGTGGATTGACTGCAGCGATTGACTGCAGCGATAATCCTTGTTGTATGGTGATGCAGGTGGTGTAGGTGGTGTAGGTGGTGTAGGTGGTGTAGGTGGTGTAGGTGGTGTAGGTGGTGTAGGTGGTATAGGCAGGTGGCAAGTGGTACAGGTATGTGGCAGGTGGGGTATGTGGCCAGGCGGCAGCACCTGGTATAAGGCCCTGCGGCAAGTGGCACAAGGGTGCTAGGAACCCTTTCCAGGAGTGGCAACCATTTTCAGCGAAATCTATTTTCAATGACAATTCTTTTGAGGAGTAGCAATTATTTTCAACGAAATCTATTTTCAACAACAACTCTTTTAAGCGAAACATTATTTTAATTTACAAAGGCTTTTTATTTAGCCTAAATGTTACCAGCCTTTTTACCTAACATAATTTTAAACGCTAAAAATCATCCTAGAAATCATTTTCAGGAACCCCCCAGATCCGGTACGGTACCTACCTACCTACCTACCTACTGCTGTAGGTATGCCGTGAATGTGTCTCTGCGGTACGTGTAACTGGAGTTAGGTCGTTTGTAGGCGGGGGGTCCCTACAGTAAGTAGTGGAGGCCAATGTACGGAACACAGCATAGAAAAGAAAGTCTCCGGGTGGACAGAATCAGCTCAGCGGCAGCATTAGGAAAGGGATTGGCGAAGAGAGGAGTGAGTGTCTGAGACGGCATAGACTAATATACATACTGTATGTACGCGCACACAGCCTGCCTCACTTATGCTGAGACCGAGATGCGTGATTTGCTCAGGTTTTTGCTGCGTGCGTAGGGCGGTGGATACGCGGCGGTGAGGAAAGCCGTAAGGTTAGGTAGGTAGCTCGATTCGCCACAGACTGACGACTGAATTGATTATTATCCGAGGCGTGCAGTCTACGGAGGACAAATAGGAGGGAGATGTGGTGTAGGGCGCAGGCAGGTTTGCCACAGGCACTCATACTTACATACATACAAATTTACTTAGTACTGTACACACATACATACCTACCTACAGATTCCCCTCTCGCTAAGACCTCGGCACCGTGATGGGAGCACGCGTAACTGCAAGGCACAAATGCGGGAATAGTACCGTGTTCAGATAGGGAAATCGGTGGCCCTGAACAAGAAAAGTAAGGACATGGTCATCACGACCCCACGATGGAGGGGCGAAACGGCCGAAAGAGGGCTCTTGACGCTCAGACGGGGTAGTAACGGTGGATTTACTGTAGTATACTGCAGTAAATGTATGTAGGTATTGGCAGATCCGGGAAAGCGAGGGGTTCTGATTTGGTTCTCCTCTCTTAGGTCTTTGCCGATTGGAAAGGTGACGATGTACTGTAAGTTAAATGCAACGTGATGGGACTTATTCCTTTCCTTCTATAGGTTCTTCAGGCTCTCTTGTCATGTACGATGTTAGCTGAATGCTTCCCACTTGCAGTAAGTGTACTAGTATGCATAATGCTCTCTGGGCTAATAATAACCTGCCCAAATGGACCGTGGATAATACTCTACCTCCCTATTATCACATCTATCTCTGCACGTGCGATCTTCAGAGGCACATACAATGGTAGTGGGCTTGTCGACGTCGGATAAGGCACAAATTCGAGTGGAAATGATCAAAAGCTTGGCGGTCGACTCCCCCATTAACTTGATACTAAGTCGGCCCTCTTTTTTTCTGCTCTACTTAGTACAAGTGCTTCACCACTGGTGTCACGGCAACATACACTAGAGCTTGTCGCCCGGCCAAAGACGCTAAGAAGGAAGATCTAAGCTTCTTCTTTGTAAAGCTCATTACAACAGCTTCCGATTATCACTTTTAGTCGATGCTGCTCGTAGCTTGTTTACATCGTCTACGTCAGGGGCTACTAGCAATCGTCTAGCTCCAACTATGGACGAAGAGAATATTTCGCCTACATATCGATTCCTCACACCTTAAGGTACGTAGGGTACGGTCGCACCGAGGTAGGCAATAACTGAGGAGGCTGGTGAATCGAGAGACGGGCGGTTAGTGGGGATATCATAAGAGAGTACTTATACCTCCAAAATAGGTGGTAGGTAGCACATTTTCGAAGACGCGAGCTGTAGCGTACAGTATGGCTGCACTGTATATACACTTTAGCTTGATAGTCCTGGTTCCAGTTCAAGCTGCTCAGCTCGCCCAAGTACCGCCTCAACACTACTTACCAGGTGAGAACATAGGTACTGTTGGGAGGTAAAGACCCAAGGATTATTAGAGATTAAACATGTTCTCTCATTGCAGAAAAATTACCAGTATATAAGAAAACAGCAATTTGCTGGTCTTTAGGACTGAAAATGTAGTTGCCAAAGTGGTTGGTTTAAAGCTGGAGATAGCGTAGGTAAACCAGAAATACCTACGGATATTCCCTGCCTGTGCAGCCCAATGGATCGCCTGTCAAGTGACAAGACTGCCTTCCTGGCCGCTGATTGGCCAGATGGCTTAGGTAGAGCCAACGCATCAACGACGAAGTGGGGCGCTTCCTCCTCCTTCCCCCAGCCAGCTCTTTTTTTGGGCTTTTCTCCGACCAAGATGTGCCCTATTCCCCCCCGAGTGACGGCAGGTACGCTCTCTCTGGAGCCCACCTCTCTCGAACCACAACAATGCCTAAAGGTCGCCGCCGGCCTCACACATTGTCATAATTCCACCTGCATTGTAATTTTTAGTATCCCGTTGAGTCTCTGGAGGAGTGCAGCATCGAGACTTCTGACAGTCTCAAGCTTTGCGCATTCCCAGAGTCCACGCATGCATTGGTTATAGAGAATAATGCTATTTGCATTAGAGCTCTGACCATTCAATGCTAGTCAGCAGCATCTAACCACCTGGTCTCATACTCGACGAACCACCTACGACGCCTAGCGATTCTTCGCTTTTTGAGCCGGTGCTGGTGCTGGTGCCAGTGGTGGTATAATCGGGTACTTGGCACCTGACTGAGTTGCTCGACCTCTAATACCATCTTCTATCCGAGACACTCCAGTTGTAGCTGGCCAGCTCATCTCCATCTCATCCAAAATATCCCTCCTACTCCTTCCACCACCATCACCACAACCGACCTTCTCGCTCGACCTGTGCTCGAGATCCGCATGCGCATAATACCTACGCAATAATATAAGTCGGACTCTCGTATGTATTTATCGTTCATTGCATCTATCGGTCTCACATACTACTGGCAGTCGGTCTTGCTGCTGCTGTTATTTCCTGTTTGCGCATAAGTTGGTTGGGTTGGGCTCCTGCTCATGTTTACTCCTCTCCAGCCTCCGCGCACTGTGATGGGGCTCTTTTTTTTTTTTTTTTTTTTTTGTCCTCCAGCTTGTGTGATGTTGGGAAAGTATCTCAACTGCCCCAAGACTCGTCTCTGTGTTGATCCCTCTCCCATTTCTTCTCACTCTTCTTATCGCTGTTGTTCCAGAGGCGGGTGTGCCTCACCTTAACTGCCTATGGCTGTGAAGGGGATCCGCTTCCCCTAACCACAGGCTGAATCGATTTAAGCTGACTGATCCTCATAACCAGCACCGTTCGATCCTCTTTAATAATTGCACCGCCTGCACATATGCTTTGACGGGGCCTCTTATCATTGAATAATCAATACCGATCGCAGGTCCCTCTTTGCCTGTGAACTTACCTTTCTCACTATTTCACCTGGTAGTGCGAAGAGCTCTCCACTGCTGCAACGACCCGACCGTAGGACGGGCCCAGGGCTGGAAACCGGTCTAGGGCGCACAACTCGGGCCTTACACCAATTGTAAAGGCAACAAGATGGGTGTGGACTACAAGAAGGCACCACCACTACCTGCGCCGACCGAGTCCGAATCTTTCATCTCTCCCACAGAACCAGCCCAATCCGACGTATCCAAGGTCGCCGATGAAGAGTCCCATTATTCGCTACCAGATGATGGGACGCCGGTGACTATCAGGACTCGTGGTCATAAGGCAAACCGGTCGCAAACCTCGCTCCTAATCGAGTACTTCGAAGGCGGCAAGACATCACCTAGCGGATCGAGGTCAACAGAGCGAAAGCCAAGTGTTCGTGTGCGGCTGACACCGTCCAAGACTCGTGGAAAGAACGACCATATCCAGATTACAGAAACCGCTAGTAGGAGTTCAAGGAAAACCCCCCTATCGAAGAAAGCGCTCGCAACTGCCAACCTCCACAGCGAATTAGACTTGACCGATCCAGAAGACGCTTACAGTATGCATTCATACCCTTCTGCAACGGAGGAGTCCAATGTGTCTCGCAACCCGATCGAGGTAGAGATCGACCCTGGAGCTGGTCACTCTCGCCGTCGTCGTAAGGTCTCCAGCCCGCTCATACCGGCCGCTGATAGCAGGTCGTCTGCCTACAATGGTGGAAATGCGTCAGATATCTCTGCCATCCCGACCGATAGCTTCCTTGACGGATCAGGCCCGAGTAACGAGGCCTACGGTTATAACTCGACGCCACTCGCCACTGCTGGCGACAAGACGAATCGCAAAAAACGAGCTGAATATCATGAAAACACCGCACAAAAGTCCGCCAAACCAGAGCGGAAACACAGGTCAAAAAGTAGAACGAGTGCCGCCACTGAAAAAGACATTGACTATCAGAATTCTCTACGACGGAAATCCAAAGGAACCCACAAAGAATCTGTTGTCTCGGCCGCAGATTCCAGCGTCCTCTCACAATTAACGCCAAGCCATCGATCATATGACTCACATTCCTCTTCCAAAATATCAATCAATAACCCGAAGCTCCTCGAAACGGTTGAAGACGCTATTCGTCGGCTCATCTTACCTGAATTAGATGCGATCAAGCGCGAACGGAGCCAGCGAGAAACCAAGAGCAAGGATCGCGAGTCCTTGTCTAGTCTTACATCAGTGTCCCGAGAGGACATAACGACTGCTAACAAGCGGATATCTGTGGATACCAACAAATCCAATAGGTCAAGAGGTCGTGAAGCTAGAAACGAACTATCTCCTCACAGCAGTATTCAATTTTCGGACGCGGAAGAAGTGCCTGATGACAATGCAACCCCACGTCGCAGCCGTGAACTGCTTACAGATGCAGCCCTGGGGGCAGCGGTTGGGGCAGCGGCTCTACGATCAAAATCTCGTGGCGATGAAAAGCGCCAACGGAGGCGGCGGAGAGCGGAAACACCAAAACGTGAACTTGAAGAAAAGTTCGAGGATGACGAAACAGATCATAAAGTTGAGCCACCCATGCCACTCCAGAGTGAGATCAACCCTTCAGAGATGACCAGGACCTCAATATTGTCAGCCGAGACGGACCGACCTCATTCTGCTAGTGAACAGATGATGCCCGTTCGAGAAGTTGCCAGAGGTGTTGCTTCTATGGACTCTATGGACGACTCAACAACTCCTACAAGATCCCCTGTGAACACCTTACAAAACCTTGGAACCCAGCACGCCAACGTATCTCACGGCGATCTTCGGGCCCTTCCGCGCAAGGGACCAGCACAGTACCGGGAGTATGAAGACGAGCGTTTTGATAATGAATATCCCTCTCATCAAGATGCCTACGACGAAGATGAATATGATGAGCCAGGCCATCTAGCCGAGCCTGGTGTGTATGAAGAGAACTCTATGTACTACGGCTCTCAGGACGTACCAGCTCCACTTCGTTACGTTCCCTATCAACAAGAGAGGCGAGGACTTAGCCCAATCCAGAGTGTTTCAGGGTATACTGAGGGCGAAAGTGAAGTTCATGGTTATCGTGACTCGCGGGTAACAGCCAGCGACTTATCCTCACCCTCAAAATCACCGTACCATGACCGCGAGCTTGGTTCGCAGGGTTCTGTGCCAAGCAATATGCGCAGTCGTGAATTTGGGGATGACGGAAGCAGTGTAATGAGCTCTGGCCTTGGTTATAGGAACACGGTCTACACCGATAACAGCGAACTTGGTCCAGTCACCTCAGGCCAGGCTGTCAAGCCCATTGAGGGCAACCCTCAAATAGTTCACCAGAGCTTTGGGCCGGAATCCGCGGTCGCTTCACTAATTGACCCTTCTATGATTAGCGGATCTGCTAACGGTGGGCAAGACTACCGAGACTCGCAATTATCATACAATGAACATACCGAGGGATCTCATTCTAGAGGTATTAGCCCTGCTAAGCAACCACTGGACACTGTAGAAGAGGCTGCCCATTCACCATCACCTTCCAGAGAACACGAAGGCTCAGCAGCTTCTCATCAGTTTACTGAATATGAACTCAACGAGTACGGACAAAAGGTCCCACAGTCTACACATCGCCATTCACCGACTACCTCGGAAACTGCAATTACTGCTGCTGCTTTAAGCCGCGCTGCGGCTGCTGCTCTGAAGAAGCAGCACCAAGGACATGAATCGTCGAGCCGTGAAGCCCGAGAGGAAGAGTTCGTACCCGAGGGTGTCGCCCGAAACCGCTCCTTCAAAGAACGAGCAAAGAACGGCTACCGACCAGACACAACGCCACGTCATAGCATAGATCGCCTTTACGGCCACGGCCAGCCGAAGATGGAGGCCAGTGGCTTACCAGACTTCAGTAACCCGGAGCCAGAGATTGGATACGGTTATGATGATGATCAGCTATCCGTGCAGCGCACGCCATCTGCAGCAGATGAGACTCATCCAGACTACAATATGCACTGGCGGGAAGCACAAGCCACACCAACCCAAGAGGCAAACGCATTTGATCGCGCCATGACTCCAACCCCAGGTAAGAACAATGTTCTTGATACTGCTGCTGCTGCAACTCTTGCAACAGCTGGAGCGATGGCCGCCTCGCACAGTAGGCAGCCCAGCCAGGAGCAGGATGACGAGTGGCAACGGACATCTGGCGAAAGGAAGAGAGATACACTAGTCACAAACCCCTACGAGGGCGCCAGCCCGATTGCTAATCTTCCCGGAATCGATGGAAATATGCTAGGCTACGGAGCCAACACCTTTAGAGGCCCCTTTCATACAAGCAGTCCCGGACTGGGAGGCGCTGACGAAGGCTACATCTCGGCAGCTCCTAACGAAGCTCGTGATAATATGAACATCCGGGGCAAAGATGCCGGAAACATGGAAGATCCCTTCTATTCGCCTAAGTACGCCCCTAAGGATCTGAGACTTAGCGGCATGTCGCAAGGAATGCAGACACCCCTGTTTGATCCTGCCACGGGGACAGGTATCGACAGAATTCAGTCTAAAGACATCATTGCCTTGATGGAGCATGTAAGTTTAAGAATCAGCCAAGCCCTCGATATATGGTTACTAATATTGTGTGTAGCTCATGGTTCGCGATGCCCAGAGGAGTGCTAGAGATACCGAGATTCTAGTCACTTTGGTTCGGTCCGCCGCCGAAATGCGCAACTCCTTTGACGATATTAAGAAAATGCTGGCCGAGACGGAAGACGCCATTGTCAATGATGTGAATGCTAACACAGAAAAGAGCATCAAGCGTCATCTTGGTGGCCCGAGACCATTCCCTGGAAGCAGCGCCAGGTCTGTCCAAGGTACCTCGCAAGCTGGTACCGAAGATTTACGAACCAAGAAACGCAATCTGCTACGGAGAGCACTACAAGGACTAAGCGCCAAAGGCACGAGTGATCTCAGCAGAATAGAGGATATGCTCATCCAGCTTCTGACGGATGTGGATGTCCTCAAGCACCAGACTTCTGTTCCAGTTGGTATGATGAGTACGCGTGCCCCTTCCATTGACAATCTTCAGCCCGAGATCCCGTACGAGCAGGATCGTGGCTACGAACCAGAAGGTAATGCAGGTACATCCACTGCAAGTCACGCTAGCCAATCGGGACATCTCTCTATCCCCCAGTCTCGAGGAGCATCCATGAGGGCAGCTAGCGAGCGGAAATTCAGCGATCATCGCATCAGTACCGTCCAAGAAGACGAAGGCGAATACGAACAGCCTGCTGGTATCACACACAACACCCCATCCCGGGACGGCATGTTATCACCTCCCAGTGATAGACAAAGAGGCGGATCCGTTCCTCTGGGAACTCCACCCCAAACTTCCCACGGTCAGCAACTATCTGCTAGCAGCGAGAATACACCGCGAACTGCTGAGAGCAAGAAACACAAATCCAAGGGCTCTTCAAGCTTCTTCCCGAAGATTTCACGCTGGTCTGAGACAACAGCATCAAGCATTGGCAAAGCGTTCCGTAGCAGTGGCAGCTCTCGCAAACAAGAAAACGCAGAAGACTTTGTGCAGCAACCTCCATCTCGCTCAGGTTCCGACTTGGGTGACTTTGATCCATACCTCCATCAAGATCCTTATGGAGATGACAAACTTCACTCAGGCTTCTCGGCGCCTGATCTGCTTCCCCAAGGAATGGGTAGCCGTGGCACACCTGGACTAAGTCAGCAAACAACAGCGTCCATGACATATGCGACCCCCGAAGACCCTAAATATCGAGCTCATCGCGACTCGCTCAACCTGCAACACCCACAGCCTCGTCCTGGTCAGACGGAGCGTTTCAGGACAGCACTGGAAACCTCCGCCGCAGATTACGACTCACCTATGTCCCCTAGATCAGCCGATTGGGCCGGCTCTGTCACATCACTTCGTCGATTCCCACAACAGAATACCAATCGCTATAGTGACAATAGTGCTGCTAATACCGGAGAGGAGTACGACTGGGCTGGAGCAACCTCTCCAGGGCCGCAAGCTCCTGCACGACCTCCTAAAGAGCCACTAGATACTCATTCCCCAGATACACAGACGCCACCGCAAAGCGCGCAGGCAAATAGACTGTTACAGAAGCAAGGAAGCCCTTTGCCTTACCAGAGTGTTGAGAGTGGCTATGGCACAGCCACTGCAACTCATGTCGGAAGCTACCATTCTGGAAGCCCAAGATTTGAAAATAAGAACCTGAGCGGAGCTCTTGGCGTGCCCACCAGACGACCCAGTGGACCCCGAGCCATGACACCCTCGCGTAGTGAGGATGGTGAGAAGGATGACCGACGACGCAAGCGTGGTTAGTTCAATTTAGAATTTCTATTTGACGTCAGCTAAAGCTAACACCCTATTAGATACCTTTGGTACAGTTGCTAGCCCTTCTAGCGCGCTGAGCCAGGAATCCGAGACGTTCTAGGAAAAACGCTCGGGATTACTTGACATTATTGCGCCTTTGTCGCCGCTCAACGTTGATTTCAAGAGCCAGAAATAGTATCATACGTCTACTCGAATAGTAGTCAATCTTCGATTTCTCAGTATATTAATTACTTTGCCTTTATCTCTACCAGTTATGGAGCAAAGGACCACGTCATCTTATCACCTGTGGCCCGTTGTACGCGAATCTGGTCGAAATGTCTATCAAAAAGGGACAGAGCCTGGATGTGCTCCAGGCCTCTCAAATCCTACAATCATATTTAAAACGTCTCAACTAATCAAGGCGGTTAGAGACTGCGCTCTCGTCGGCATTTATACCCATGCTTCGAGCGATCAAGCATCAAGGTAGTACGGAAAGGGAGGAAATCTTTTCACGTTCCATTATGCTCGGTCGTTATTTCCGGTCCCTTGCCTATAGAGATGGATGATCCTAGCCTAGACGAATGAACATTTCAATGCACAAATATCGGACCCCAAACACACGCGACTTATAGGACATGTTTTCAAAAAGACAAAAAAAGCACCGAGGAACGATAGATAGATGACGGAAGATTTTTTTCACGAAGACGCGGGGACGTCTTTACGGATATCCCCTATTACGACGATATGACATCCCCGTTGATTGAGATACCGTTAACTGATTTGGAGAGTTTTTATTAACTCTCGGTGGGTGAATTGGAGGAATGAATGAAGCAGCATCTGGAAATACCTGTTGTATGTTCGGGAAGAAAGTGGCAAGAGGATATAGCGAGCGCTGCGTGCGTAACTTGTATAGGTAGCTTTAATAATGAGGCTTTTTCCCGTTGCCTTCATCAAATTTCTCTCTATCGCGTGATGATTGTGTTCGTGAATATCGTGACTTTCGCTGAGTATAGTGATCATGAATTTTTACTAACTTCGTAGCGTTACATCTTTTATATTGTGCAGGCAGCTCATCACCCCTATGGTTATGGCATGTATAGGGAAAAAGCGCCGGAGTAATCATCCCAACATGATGCGTAAGCCAATGTCCTGGAATGGCCTCCTCGGGAGCATCGTACGAGTACATTACACGCGAGCAACGCAAACCCCAAATCTACGGTCAAGAAATAGTCACATATTCGCAGAACACCTGTCTCAGCCACCCCTTTCGCGCTTAGCTGTCTCAAAGAATCCTTCTAGTATCTCTCTCTACATGAGCGAAATTATAACTACCTAAAGTTTCTATATTTACTTGAGTATCTATTGATTTATCAGGAACCAGAATTTATAAGGTTAGCAATTAACCGAAAAATATACCGCGAACCAGACGGCACACCATCCTTGACTTGATGATCTTGAACTGATTCTTTAATAAAGTCAAAGGGGTGGCGCATCACAAAGACAAATATAAAGACATATATAAAGGCAGACACCATGTCGCGAAAACGTCGCGACAAAGGCCGTTTGCGGCTCGAATTCCTTTATCGACTGCAACATGCGCATATTATTGTCTTCCCTCGTCTCATTAATCGAGTCTGTCGAGTATGGCCTTTGTCCGTCTTGTATATACACAATCGTTAAGAATGGAGTCGCTCGTACATCGCATGAGCTTGTCGCATACGTTATATCCGTGAATTTTCTAAGTGCAGAACGGCCTGGTCTGATTCTATCGATATTATATTTTCAATTTAGAGTGGAAGAAAAGAAAAAGAGCCGACCTACTAGTAAACAATGACTACTATCCAACGACCTTTGCGCGGCAATGCGCCGGGTGCGACTTTCTGGCTGCGCTGGGCACAAATCGTCAATCAGGGAACCGATACTTCGTTTCTCCCTTTCCTCGGCAGCGACGAGGAACTGCGAGAGTATCTGGGTGATTTCGAAGGGGCCGATAAGGAAATACACGTGTTGGACCGCATCCAGCAATCTTCGATAGCGTATTTCAACCCCCCGACTCTGCAGATCCTCCTGAATTCCTTGGTCGATGCCCTCCCTCAAGTCATCCAGGACAAAGTTGGCTTGCACATGGGGGCGGACTATCCAGATCCCGACACCGGCCCAGTGATTGGCCAGCCCAGCTGGTTTTCGCAGGACGATGGCAGATTCCGGTTAACTCTTGACTTATTCGCAAGAGACATACTCCCGTCCCTCGATTCAGGGAACAAGGAGTTTGTTCTTTGGGTGGTCGACGCCGGGACATCCCGAAACCCATACTATGTAACAATTGTATTATGCTACAGAGCATCAGATATTTTGAGGCCAGACGTGTTCGACCGCATCACTCATTGGGCTATTATAGACGCTCGCGATGTAGAGCAGAGATCAGAGGCCGCTGAGAGAACGGCAAATCGCTTGGTCAACCTGCTACCGGATCATGCCGAAGACGCCATAAGACATTATGTCTGGCTACCTCCGTACCAAGATGGCCAGGGAGAGGACTTCGCATCCGGCTTAATAGCGTACTCTGTAGTGGTGCAGTTGTTAGATCGCATCGGAACTATGTCCTGCGGCGAATTCGATGTGGAGGCAATATTCGCACCTTTGCGCCCCTGGTTCAACCCCGACGCCGCCCGTGCCGAGGCGCTGGGCCGCGCAGCGATGAAGGCGATGGAGAAGCTGAATTGGAAATGTCGTTTAGGCTTGTTTCCCATACAGCCGTCCAGCAATGACCAAGCTCGGTTGGGAAATGCGCAGGCCCTGCCAATAGCACATACGCTTCCCAGGCCTGCGGCTGATGACGCAATAAGCAAGTTCGGCTCCCTGTTCAGTGACGATGACGACGAAGATCAGAAAATTCCTGCAGGTCATGGTACCCAACCAGATTCTCCAGAAGTACCAAAGGCGGAAGACTCTCCTATATCTATAAAATTTCCTAGTAATAGCCCTATCTCGAGCCCGAGTTCGAGTCCGAGTTCGGATCCCAGTCAAGGTCCGAGTCCGAGTCCCTCCCCCGAGGCAGGCGACGATGAGCTCGCCATCTTCTTATTTCGAATCTACTATGCCCGCAAGCGCCAAGACCTCATTAGGGCGAGGAATGAGGCCGACGACACCTACGATATGTGCATGGAAGCATTGACCTTCGCAGAGAGAATACAAAATGAAGTGTTCGAAGCCCCTGGAAGGAATATCCCCACGGTCTATGCGATTGAAAGGCTGTTTTGGTTAAGTAAGTGGACACTTTACGAAGTTCCCCTCGATCAGTGCGAAAGAAGGTCATGATAACGATGACGAACTGACGTGCTGCAAATTACGATTGCTTACTCTAAATGTTTGTAGGGCAACGGGCCGCAGAAGCAACTCTGCATACTAGGCAGCTCCGTAACTGGCTCGACCGAAGATATACCACGGGACCCATACATGACGCAGCGGCACAGCAATTAAGGTTAGAACCAGCGTGGGAGGAACTGGACGAACTTTATCAAGCCTTCGACTACATATATGAGATAACTCAACTGGTTCTCGACCGAGCTTATGAAGCTCGTCGTGGATTCGCGCCATGGGATGATCTAGGGGAAGCAGCACGCGAGAATGACTTCGAAGATTTCGAAGATATTGAAGATATCTTAGGCGGCGGTGGTAACGACGATGCCGCTGGCGATAATGATGATGATAATGATGAAGATGATGAGAATGATGAGGATAATGATGAGGATGCTGTTAGTAGTCTCGGCCGGCCTGAAGCCAGCTCGACACCAACGCCCCCAAGGCCTCACCCTTCAACACCTCAAAAACGCAAGTACACAAATGCGGCCACGTCGACGATAGACGAGGACGGTCAAGAGGTGTTCACAATAGAAATCAGCGCGGACATGAGGTCATGGGACAGCCGGGGAAAGAAGAAGGCGGCCAAAAAACCTAAGAGGTAGAGAGAGAGGGGAATGTTGGTAGTATCTCGTCTTTCGTTGAGGCCGCTTCTTCTCCTGCCGAAGCCCGTAGTTGACATTAAAGGTTGGTTCTCCGTGTCGGTGAGGTCTCTGGCGAACGTGTATCAACAGATCAATATCTATATAAGGGCAGGTTTCCCTGGACCTTCATTAGATGGCCATTCTCATATTCATCATCGGGAGAGTTTGTCTCTGGGTGGTTCACATTAATGATGTATATATTGCGATTCTCGTCGTCGATCATCGGCAAAGCAGAGTGTATAGATGCTTGACAGGTGATGATACCTAACTGGTAGAGAGAAGGGATTGAGTGCTTGCTTAACAAATACGAAGCCCATGCCCAGCTGGGTCGCTGTAGTCTACGTATTTTCGCTGGTACTGGAATTAATCGATGTGAAAGCTAGGTAGTGTATCTAGGGGTAGAGAAGTGAATGAGTGCCGTAGACATACGGATATTTACCTTGGGAAGTACGGAAGGTAGGCACTCTAGTACATGCACCTACCCGGGTAGGGAGGCACCATAACAAGATACCCGACTGCCAATAAGATGTGGCAGTCGAGTGAGGCAGGCACGAGGGAGCGTTTCACATATGACCATTTACATCCCTTCTCTGCACTATACAACTTGACTACTTCTACTTAAATAGCCCGGCTGCCTCCTCGACTGCTTCCAATCGTTGTCTTTCCTCGCTCACCCAGCTCGACCACTAACTACCGTCAACCATTGCCCTATCGCTGCACACGAAGCAGCCGCACTGGCCCTCCGACCTCGATAGCTACCCTCGATAGCTACAGGCCGTTGCAACAGGAGCACCCACCTCGGCCGTTTCCTCCTATCAATCTCTCCCAGGCACCAGCGGCCCAACCGTCGATCCTGCAGCTTAACCGACAGCGTCTTCTCTACGCAGGGCGGTCCAAACTCACCATGTCGCCTGGTCCCGGTCCCGTGATACTGGCCGACCTGGGCAAGCTTTCAAAGATGCCGCCTGAACTCATACTCAATGTGATAGATCACCTCGACGTCCCCAGTGCCGCCAAGTTTTCCCGAGTCAACCGGCAGGCACAGTTCCTCCTCTGGTCCGACGTAGACTACCGCCTGCTCCGACTTTGTCTCTTCTTCAACCTGAACTCATGGTGGTATAGGCCAGATGAGCTGAAAAGACTGGATGAAGCTGAACGCGTTGCCGAGGCAGGGTCGCCACCATCTGTGCCCTCGCGCCGCTTTCCCCTTGAACAAGCCAACTACCACACTCTAGCCCGTGCATGTCGCGATCTTGAGTGCTTTGTGTGCGGTAATCACCTTGAGGACAATTTCCATTTCAATTTTGAATCCGGAGACGTCATCTGTGAGACTTGTGCTTTAAAGGAGGGGCGTTGTATGTCTTTCCTGACGCGTTTTGCGAGAGATAGTCAAGACGTGGCCGAAAGTCAAGAACCCTGCCGCTTGCCGGATGGCCAGCTAACGCGTAAGTTTGCCGTACAAAATATGCTCGACCCCTTACTACATCCACAATGTCATAACTGGTAACAATTTCAATTTTCAATTATTTCGCCGAGTCCGCTTGTATATCCCCAACATGCTATAGCTTACGACCCAAATGCTGGAAGTCGCCGTGACTGGTGGTACTGGGAGGTATTAGGATATCATAGACACGCCGCGCAGCTCGTCCTCGTAGATGTCATATCGAGAGCTATGGTGACCACTCATACCACCACTTTTCGATATGATGTTCGCTCTAGATCCAGTTCTATTGCCCATTCTCTACAGAAATTTAGAGGATAAAACACTTGGTAATCCAATTGAACCAGGTTTCAACTTTTGCCATTCTACCGCGCTAATCTTTACCACTCACTGCTAATTGAAAGGGGAAAGCTCCTATTTACTCTTTCGACCTATACTATTAATTCTCTGAACGTCCCCGACAAGTTCTTCATACTTTATCATTAGTACCGTTAATGTTATTCCGAAGAACCATCACACTCTCACCATTCAACAAGTAACAATGGCTTTAGCAAGCGACGCTTTCACAGTGCGGTAGAGTACTATCGCGGAACCAGCGGGCTTGTGGTTTAGTGGTATAATACTCCCTTAGCATGGGAGTGGTCCGGGGTTCGATTCCCCGCGAGTCCAGTCATGGAGGTTCGATCCCTCCCTTGTATTGATACCTACCTACGTACCGTACCAAGTACTTGTTTATGGGAGTTTGGCCGAGTGGTTAAGGCGCTGTGTTTAGGTCATGAGCTTCGGCTTATACCGTAAATCCCGCAGTGGGAAACCGCGCAGGTTCGAATCCTGCAGCTCTCAAATTATCTTTTTGTCTATTTTTGCTTCCTCTCTTTTAGAGAGAGAGTTAGTTGCACATTAGTGAATGTTCTTAGCATAGCCAACTACTCACTCAGCTGAGTTCTATGACATCTTTTTGCCGGGTGGTGAGTGGGTGGGCGGTCTTGGATTACAATGGATGGAGTAGTCGGTTATTCATCGTGGTGCGCGACTACAGCACTTCATTCAGCATATGCGTACTGCATGTATGATAAGACCTTGTGTGGTAAGCTTCTCGTGTACCGGAGATGGCATGTTATAAGGATATAGGCCTATTCTGACTGGTAGAACCAGGACAGGCTATGACGCTCGTTTGAAGGCTGCTCGCGGCTATGAGGGAATTGCTTGAAAGGCCGTTTTCTACCTTGGGACAGCAAATTTCCTTTTACCTCTACTGTATACGACAAGGGGCCAGCTAGCCAGGGGAAATCGGGCACAACTGCTGCACTGGAAAGTATAACACCCTTGAACCCCGGATTCTTGACAGAACCTTGAGTCAAATATCTGGCCTTCAGGACGTGATTGACTTTTCAAAGTCCGGATGACTGGTGCCAATGATGCTTGGCAGCAGTTAAATCTACTGGCCCTAGTCATCGACAGACCCCCTTACTGTATCTCGGACTGCCGTTCTTGTTCCTACTCCCGAGACTACCTGATGTTGTCATAGATTCCGACATCCATCTAGTCTGCGAAGCCATTAAATTATCTGGACAATGCGATCAGCGATCCATTCGCACGTTGCTGGCTATACCGTTACCTGCTGGGCTCTGGGATAGGGGAAACTTCAGTCGGGCAGGGTCGAAAACCTACCAAGACGAAGCTCCAGTGTCTTCGCATTGTCAACGTGAAATATGCCATTCTCGTTGGGCGAAGAATATGTGACCCCCTTGGGTTGATATCTCGTATTCAAGTCTAACTCAGTAAGAACATCAATAGCCAAATGTCGTGTGGTCAACAAGGTAGATTTAACAACCATGTCAACTTAACCGTTTCCCTTTCTTCACTGCCATGGTCGGGACCGAGGAGCAGAGGAGAACCTGTATAAAGAGCTTCGGTTGTAGCCGCTTGAACTATCCTTCCGCCACAGTCTCCAAGGCTTCAGCGTCAGTCCTCCGAGCATATTCTACTCAGACTATTATACTAGCACTTCATTATCTTCTCGTCAATATGGTTGCCTCCAGCTCTCGTTCCCAACCGCCCTCCAACGGGTCAGTTTCTGGGTCCATCGACCCATATGTGCTGTTCGAGGCACTCACTGGCCGGAAGTTGGAACGAACTTCCCTGCCTTCCCGACCAGCAGCTCCCGAGGGGTACGACGATCTGAGCGACATTCGAGCATGCGGCCTTGGGAAGAAGAATGGGCAGCAGGAGGGGCCTGAGCCAGATCCTCAGCCCGACAACATCGCCGTCGGGTGCATCAATCCCTTTGCTCTCGCTGAGAACATGATTGGTCATAAGATTGACCGACAGTCCCTAACCGCAACCCGAATCATTCAGGATACTCTCCAGACTGACTACGAGGAGCTGTTCGACATGAAACACAACTCGGTCCTCTACGCCGGTCTCAAGCTAAACGAGAACGAACGCATGGCAGAGAGACTCGAAGAAGGGGAGACAAAGATCCTGAAGGAGAAGGATCTGGTTACCCCAGACCTCACTCGCCTCGATAGACTCGGTGACCTTGAGGAAATCGGCATGAACGAGATTGGCAACCTCCGCATCAAACGAGCCGGTATCCGTAACAATAAGCTGCATATTGTCCTGCATGCCAACAGCATTGCTCGAACCGTGTGCAACCGGGAGGTGACGCAAACCATCAACGACCTCTGTCTGCCCTTCCGACGCGAGAAAGAGAGGGAGTCGTTCACGCCTCCCAACAGCTCGTGGCGCGATGCCCGCGACGTTCTCATGATGCGCAACATGAGACGAGGCATGATCTCTGACTACAACACCCTCTTCGACTACGGCGGTGGATCTCGTGAATTCCATGCTATGCGCAAGTTCGATGATCCGATCCAGGGCGCTACTGGAAACAGCTGGTTCGTCGCGGCGTTGTTCTCCGTCTACTGGGCCGACCCGGCGATGATCAACCGCCACACGATGATGCAGAACCATATGCACAGCGGCGAGGACCGTCAGCAGCAACGCTTCAGGGTCAAGTTCCACGACAAGGGCGGCCGCAACAACAACAAGACACAGGTCAGTACGCTAGTCTCTTTTGTCCCCTTTCCAGTGTAACTCTGGGCATAAGTCGTGTAATCGGGGGTTTTCTGCCCTGCAAAAGTCCTGGATGACATCGTATTTAGCAATCGCTGACTCTAAATGCTTGAATAGACGGTCGAAGTTGACTACCGAGTCCCCGTGAACAACTCTAGCGAGGACTTCGTGTACTGCCGCTCGAGCGACGGGCTGGCGCTCTGGCCTTCGCTGTACGAGAAGGCATTCGCAAAGTGGATTCAAGGCGGCAACAACGACAACAACGCCGCCAACCGAAAGACCATCACCATCAGCAGCAGCGGCGGAGACAGAGAGCACGTCGACATCACCGAGACGTACCAAGGCGACCCGATCAAGGCGATGGCGCAGATCACCGGGCGCGAGCCCGAGTACTACTTCACGGAGAAGCACGAGCCGAAGGACCTCGTGGGGCTCGTGCGCATGTGCAGCGTCAACCAGCGCACCATCTGCCCGATGGTGGCGTGGACCTACGCCACCAACAACGGCCGCTACCGCGGGTGCAACCTCGTCGCGAACCACGCCTACTCGGTGCTCGGCTGGTCGTCCGTCGGCCAGGGCGACAAGCAGTACATCATCATCCGCAACCCGTGGGGCGTCACCGAGCCGCAGGGCCTCACCAGCTACGCCGGCGTCCTGACCCGCGTCGAGCCCGAGTACTGGCGTCCCGCGTCCCTGCTCGATCGCGAGGGTGTCATGGCTGTTGAGGTCGGCGCTTTCAAGGAGTACTTCGCCTGCATGGGTGTTACCAAATAAGCAGGCAGAAGAGAAAGAGCCCTGGCCGGCTGACAATGGAATCAGGTATGCTTCCGCGACAGCTTGTTGAGAGAGTGTTTGAAGTTTAAGATTGTCGTATCCAGTGTGTCTCCTATGTGGAATTTTCAGTGTATTTATTGAATTAGCTTTCTTATATCTCGTCGGGTACTGTTATAGGCTAGCCCGTCAATCAGTGCTTACCTATCGTTTTGGTGGCAATTGAAGATTGATGGGGATTTCAAATAGAACCATTGAAGACGGACCGCAAGAGAAGTAGGAGAATACACGAAACATGTAATAGAAGTTGCTACTTGCCCACCTAGCTTTCTACCTAGTATAAACGAATACATGCAGGTGCTAGCTGGCTCTGAGTTTCCAAGCCCAACGAGGCACATGCCTTGCCTGCTTCGCAGATCTATTGTGATGCTTTACTTACAGACTCTGTGAGAAGGTACGAGGGCCAGCACACTAAGCCCTCACAGTGGCTGCATGTCAATTATTTCAGCACGATCCCCCGACTCATCTGTAATTAGAGGATGCCACAACATTCGACAAACCCAGAGCAAAAAAAGAAGACAATTCCCGCACCAACTGGGGCAAAAGATAAACACCTGGTCCCAGTGAGGCTCGAACTCACGACTTTCGCATTACCAATCTTATAACGTGATGAATTAGTTATAGTATTAGTACGACACTCTGACCAACTGAGTTATGGGACCAATGATAGTTGGTTGTGTGCTGGGGCCGAAATGGGGCTCTTATAGCTTGTTCGCGGTGGTAGTTAGGGCTCACCCGCTATGGGCCGGTTGATTTAGGTCGCTCAGGAGCTGTTGGGTATAGGAACATTGTGCTCTTCAGCACTAGCAGTATAATTAAATTTAACTTTACTGTTGTCAATATTACTTACCAGTTAGGTAAGACATAAACACGTTGCTTTCAAGGGTTTCATTCAGTTTTTTACTACAGCTAGTATTATGTCCGACTGAATGGTTTTATATCTATCTGGACCGGCTGGCAATTTAATGAGCTTCCTAGTATTGAGATGCAGGTAGACTTCTCTTGGCCATGAGAGTCACACCACCTCAGTAAGAATTGTCTCGGTGAGTGCTCAGCGCCTAATATTTGACATCCTTTGGCTAGAGACGCGAGAGCGCTTTGAGGTCTGCTGGGTATCGGGATTCTCCGCCAGCTTTTTCAGCCAGTTTGTGCATAACAGCTTTAATGGAACTTATATCCAGGCTGTGTCTCGACCAAATTTTCCTATCGGCGCGCATATTCGACGGTAGTCCCCATCGCAGATACGCGTTCGGGTGAAACCTAGTATATCCAATCTCATGCGCGTCGAAGAATTCAAGTCTTGGACAGTCATCCATCAACCAGTCGAATACGGTGCTCCAGTCACCTTTGTCGATACATACTTCGACAAATTGAACTCGCCGCGCGACAGGCTTTTCTGTGTCGTTATGCCGCGCCGCGAGGAGACTGATTAGGGATGATGCTGTTACGCATGCGCGATGTAGATACAAAGAACGAAGCCCTGTTTTGTTCACTAGTGTTAGCAACCTTCGCATGTGGTAAGATCATC
This sequence comes from Xylaria sp. FL0043, assembly GCA_022578865.1. Classification (NCBI taxonomy): domain Eukaryota; kingdom Fungi; phylum Ascomycota; class Sordariomycetes; order Xylariales; family Xylariaceae; genus Xylaria; species Xylaria sp. FL0043. Next base: position 118,565 of record MU397296.1, read on the forward strand.
GAAATTTTGGGTTTCTACAGGACTAGTATGAGTAGAATGTGTCAATTTAGGTGCTTTGTTGCGGGAAGACATGCTAGAAGGAATCGAAGGACTCTCAAAACAAACCTTTGGAATTCGGTCCGAGCTTCCAGTTCAACCTGTTAAGGTCGAGCCAGAAATCGCATTGGAGGCCCAAAGATTCAAGATTATTGCATGACTCAACGAAGCTCCAGATTTCGCTGAGAGGGGCGTTAGGGTTCCAGGGTCCTGAAGTAAATGTCTTGATAGCCTCAAGATATAGATGTTTGAGTTGTTGTTTCACGTTGTCCGGCACCCCTGTGGCTAGTTTCCATGCATCATGCATGCTAATAAGAGCCAGACGGAGATCAACCAAATTTTCGAAAGCCTGGGAGCGAAGCCCGAGGAGGATAGTGTCCATGGCCTGGTTAAAGAAGGAAATGTTGTGGGTGTCAGGACCGTAGTCGTTTCTACGGTAAGGTCGAGCAGCCTTGAGGTTGGCGCTGAATGTTTGAACATTTGTGAGACGGTTGACAAGTTTAAGTAGCATTTTATCTTCCGCTGCGTTCTTTTGCTCCGAATCTTCTGGGTTTTCTTCGTCTATTAGGTGAATATCCAAGTCGTATATAGTAGTCCTGAGATGAAATGTTAGCACTGCACACGCTAGGGTAAACAAGTGGGTAGGATGGGAAAGGCGTCATCACGCGAAATTGAATTGAAACAACTGATACCATACCATCTTTCCAATGGTCTCAGCGGGGAAGTGCTGGAGATGTTGAACCTATTGGATAGGCCCCGAGTAGCTATAATATGATCGACATTGTCCGGACTTTGTTGTTCTATCTCGGCCATTGTCATGAGATTCACATGACACCAGCTGTACCGCCTCAATATTCTGCTTGCACTCAGGTTCCAGCTCCGTGAAACCAGTCGTAACGTGTGCAAACGGCTAAACGAAAGGTAGGTAAAAGATTTGTACGATTGGTCTTCCCTTTCCTTTTTCTCGGATGGTGGGCTATACTCGCACGAGGTGAACATATCCCACTGTACAGTCTGCGTATCACATTCCTCACATCCTCCTTTGAGATGCTCTGGCTCTGGTGCCAGTGAGAGCCTTTCGACTTCTTTGAACTCGACTGAATATTCAATGATCTGACACGATTAGCTTGTGTCCAGAAGCGAGCCGCGGCACCAACCGCCAATTATTCACGTGGCTCACCTGGTCTATGATCTCCTGTGGGCAATCCATGGTGGGCGAGAGTGATGAAGTCGCGAGAGTTGTTGCACTGAAAAGTTCGAATAGGAAACTGGTGGGTGAAACATGAAATGTGCACCAATTCAGTTGGAATTGACAAACACTCACGTGTCATTACCAGTCGCTAGCAGGTGTTACTTGAATCTTGCCCTAGTGTTACCTATACTCTCTACAACCGATAGGACACTGGCTGCAGAAGGTGCCTTCCCAAAGCACGCACCTACCTTGTTTCTCGGATAAGGGTAATGCTGCCCAGGTAACTGCTACCTGGGTAAGTACCTACACCAAGTATTATAACATGCATGTCCTAATATTTGTAAGGTACCTTCCACTTAGGATACTTGCTTATTTCTGTAATCAACTCAAACAATAATTCAACTGTAGTATTTAATGAGCTGGCTATAATATTGCAGACTCGAACACTAGGTCACTGTAGCTCTAGATATACTCTAACGACAGACCCCTCTAAAAGGAAACCACCTAGACAATTTCTACCTCAAGTGTGGTTACAATCTTTCAGATAAATTCATCTGTCGGTGTGGATGAGGTTGCTAAAGTCAGGACTAATAGCATACCGCCAAGGGTAGCCTTGCCAATTGACACGAGGGTACGGTTCTTATTTCATGGCGTCGAAGCTTGCGCAGCTTTACTAGGTCCTGCTCACTCAGGGGGTTCATAACTGGTCTTATGACTTAGGCTTGTCTACGTGTTTTAGCTATCTACTATTAACTTATCACTGCTACCTTACTGTAGGCCTGCCACTGGTAAATCGCTCTATATGTTTGCAAAGAGGCTGTGCGCTGTCCAATAATCTGAGTCAGGTCACTTTGAACGTGCAGAAGTTCGTGTGTAGCAGAATACATAGGTATTCATAGCTGCCATAAGAGTGAAAGGCAGAGTCAGTCATTATGCTAAATCATCTGAAATGGGATATGCTCTTGACTTCGGCTGGCGCCGAGGCTGATTGACTGGAGTTGGCTATTCTCAGCACACTTTGACTTATTCTTTCCAGCCGTTTTTCTTACTCAGCTAAGGTGGTTCTGTAAGGATACATCAGGTGAGGGATACGACATATTATTACGTGCACTACCCTGCTATGTAATGTAGAGATTGGTACTGCATTGTGAGATGGAAATAGGATATTGTGTGTTGATGCGGCACTGACTGATGTAAGAATTCCTTGGTTGTGCGACATCGGAGGGGAGCGGTAGCCTCAGCCACTGAGCTCTGTGTTGCGCAGGTGCACCCGCGCCGCAGCGGCTGGAGCCGGCTCACTGAGTACCTATGCGTACAGACACTGCCAGGTGGCCAAAATCCTTCAACATTAACACCCGGAGATCGCCCCCTGCGGCTGTTGGCGCACAACATCGCCCCTTTGCATGCAATGAGGATTTCCAGCCTGATCTCGCCTCGGCGTTATGTTCAACATACGCTCCCATGGTGTAGTAGGCTCCCTCGCATTCCGACGCATAGTGAGAGGGTGTCTCGGCTCGGCTCTGGTCAATCATCCGCAAGCATTGAGGTTCCGACAAAGGGTTGCTTCATAAGTGGTTTACCAACTTTGATGGAGTACAGTTCGCCTACAACACCATGAATGATGTGACTGTGAACTTCAGATGGCGAGACAAGATCTGTCACAGCTGATGGCCCCAAAAACCAGGAGATGTCAATACCAGTACGTTACCAGGTACGTACCTGTTCTGCATCGCATTGTGTGTCTGTACCTGAGCGGTGTTGCATCGATCTCATCATTCTTGCACCATCTACACACATAGCCCCCTAGTCAGCAGCCGTCTGCCCACTTACGCCGACAAGAGCAACAATAGCAATGAGCTAACTCTCGGACCGCGCAGACAGCGCGCTGCAACGACGGCCCTCATTGGCTCGCGCCGTAGTCTTGAGGCGGCGGCTTGGCCGTTGGCCCTACCGGGTAGTCCAGCATCTGGCCAGGGGCAAACTATGGGGTAATAGTTATTCTATGGAAAACTTTTGTCCTGATCCCATGATCCTCCTTCTAAGAACCGATTTCGTAACAACAACTCTTTGTTTGCTAAAATTTTCCTTAGCTTCGACATCACGCGGCTACCCCAGATTCCTTTCACTGCCGTTAACTGCTAAGTGCCCTTACTATCCACTACCGAAGCCTCCACTTGCAATTTTTTCTCTAAGTCTTTTCTCCTCCTTCGCCAGCCGAAGCGTCTGGTGGACGGCGTCATGGCCGCCCCGTGGCAACAGTTTCGATCGCCCATTCGTCGCGTTTCGGCGTCCTAGCAAATTCTACCACCCTGCAAATTTCTCCAGTTAGGTCTTTTGCGTGCGCGGTTAGTACAATTCACTCGCACGTCTTGTGACGGCTTGTGACCTGGCCAAGCGAACCGGTCCTGCTTTGGGGCAGATCCGTTTTTGGAGCCCTGGAACCTTCGTGACTGTGTTGAACAACAGGTTGTAACCTTGACAAAGAGAATCCACCCCTGGTACTCCAAAGCAAAGTTTCACGATGGCATATATTAAGAAGCCCCCTCCCTCCCATCCAGGTAGGTCTTGTTTTCTGTCACTAGAGTATAAAGTAAACAAAACTGTAATACATCGGCGCCAAAGCAACGCGTAAGAAGTCGACAACACATCTACATAAGATCAGACAACACGGCCACCAGCTACCCAACAACATACAAAGAGCAACATCTGTATCCACCAATACATCACAATGCCTCGCTTCACTATCGCTGAGCCGCACCCGACCGTGGGCAAGGACACCTACACACACTCAGGTCGAGGTGGCGCCGGCAACCACTTCCGCGCACCAGCAACGACGCCATCTACTGGAGTGCCAACAACGTCCAAGGTGCTACCGCCCTCGACATCCAACTTCTACTCCGGCCGGGGCGGCGCGGGCAACGCCCACGTCTCTCAGAAGCGTCCGGTGATGTCGTTCGACGAGGAATTCAAGTTGCAGAGCCACATAGAGCAGAAGCGCGTCGGCTATGTGGGCCGAGGCGGCGCAGGCAACATCTACGATGTCGCCTCTCCTAGCCCGAAGCGTAAGGACAGCTCCAGCTCAACCAGCTCCACCTCGAGCACGCGGTCTGGCGGCTTCATTGAGCGGGTGAGCTCTGCTTTCAGCCGTCGCTGAAATGCGAATTGGGTTATTATCTCATAGCCTAACTCACTCGCCTACCTAACGCCCTCACCAATGTATTGCTAGTCACACACTATCTTCATGGCGAGGGGGTCTGTCATACTCCGCTTCACTGTTTATATCTTATCTCGGATCGGGTTGTATTTTTTTTCATCGACTATCAATCAAACGAACAACACAAGCACGGCGCAACGGAAGGCGGTGCAATTACTCGCGATCATCGGTAGCGACTGGACCAGGGGTCGAATTTCACACATTTGCGAACGACATGTTTTATGGAACGGAACGACGGAAAAGTTTTTGGGATTTGCTGGAATTTAATGCGTCATTGATCTTTGTTTTATTCCCGAGGCCATTAGCAAGCGGGCATCTCGAATTGGATTGGAACTGGATGAATTGGAGGTATTGGGAAGTTTTTACAGATACCCCCCTACTTTGCGACATACACCTGGATACACGTACTGGAGACATACGTGGACGGCTTTGGTTTGGTCGTATTTCCTGGCTGGTAGACTCCGGGAGGTCTTTATCTTTTCCAAGAGCGAGAAAGAGCAATCATCGAGAATTGGTCTGGAATTAATGAGACAAAAGAGAGAAAAGAAGTAAAGGAATAAATGAGTCAAGACTTATACGCTTGCGTACATGAATGATAATTGATGGCTTGAGGAGTTGTGTGAATCATGTAGAATTGCTATGTTCCCCTTTGTAGAACAATGGCAGGACTTAGCCTCTTCACTTCGTCTCTTCTACAGGCATTTGGAGCATACCCATTATCCGAGCTCATTCATAGTAAATTTTGTAATCTCACGTCTCTCGTAGTATTATAATCCATTGGCAGACATACACCCATTCCTCTTCACCATCGTCAACAAGACAGGAATATACCGATCACGCTCAACAAATGGGTATCATTCATCTATCTACCTAAGATGATCAAGTTCTTCACCTTCGTTCTCCTTCCGCGCATTGACCCGATATCCCCCTTCCTTCGGCCCTCTTTAGTCGTCATCTGGTTCCACCTGTAGGTAATTCCTAACGCACTGTACATGGGGGTTCTGGACTGGCTTTCGATGTGTAAAGAAGGCTGTAACTCTCAGCAGAGTTCCCAAAATAGCCCAAAATACTCTTACTACATGTACAATATGGGCACGTAGTAGTAAGATATGTAAAAGTGGACGGAGCTGTGTCTGTTGGGTGCATGAAGCTTGAGCTTGGTGGTTTCGTTTTTCCCAGCTTCTTCCTCTGGAAGCTTCAGTATTTCTCGTTCTCTTCGGGGTTGTGTATGTATTTGTAAAGGCTCAACTATGTCAGTTTCTTATGGATGATGTCGGGATCCTCGTGCCAGTCATCGATGCTGACCCACATCTATTGTGTATGTAGTCAGCAATTATCCTTATGTCGTTAAGGTGTAATGAGAAAGCATACCTTTCTAAATGTGCTTAATCCAGCCAAGATGCTGCCACCAATCCACGTCGAGTATTTGCGCTCGGGCGGGGCGAAAATCTTGATGCGCATGTCCTTAACAGCGAGTTTCTTCACTTCGCTTAGCAACCGGTCACCGAATCCCCTCGTGAGCGTACTTCCACCCGAGAGAACGATGTTGGCATATAGCGATTTGCGCAGGTCGAGATCCGTCCTGTTGATCGCATCTGTCACGATCTGATGGATACCAGGGTACTCGAGGCCTATAATTTCAGGGTCGAAGAGAATCTCTGGGGCGCGGAAACGCTCCTGGCCGACGCGCAAGCGGTTCCCATCCGGTAGCACATACTCGGCTGTCTTCCCCTGGTCCAGTTTCGTGCTTGCCCAGTCCTTCTCTTCTTGTTTCGGGTTTAATGCCACGTACGAGACGGACTCCTTGATCAACCGTACGACCTCCTTCTCGGCACTGGTGTGGAAGATGTAACCACTCTTCCTTAACAGCATCTGCATATGTTCGGTAACGTCGCGGCCAGCAACGTCGATACGTTGTATTGAGCTCGGTATCGCGAATCCTTCGTATACGGGCACTGCATGCGAGACTCCATCGCCGGAGTCCATGACACAACCTGTAGTGCGACCACTTGCATATAGAGAGAGGACTGCTTGAATCGACGTGTACAGGGCGGGCACATTGAATGTCTCGAACAGAATCTGGGCGGCCGTGTCACGATTCGCCCGAGGGTTCAGGGGTGGCTCGGTTAGGAGAACAGGATGCTAGCTCTGGAGTCAGCGTAAACAACTTCGTTTGCCGGGAGGCAGGATGCTATCGTACTTCTTCACTCATTGTTTTCAGGCCTTCACTATACACATACTCCCATATCTTCTCCATATCGTCCCAGTCTGTGACAATGCCGTGTTCTAAGGGATAGCGGATTTTCAACAGCCCCCTATACTCGGTAGCAGCCTTCTGGCCAATGAAGACTTCGCCCTCCAAGGCGCCAGCGAGGACACGCATATGCTTCGGGCGTCCTACGAAGGACGGGAAGTAGCATTTCGGCAGGTCGTCACCGGCAAAGCCAGCGCGAATAGTACCAGAGCCATTGTCGAGCACGATGGGGGCATTGTGCAGGGTATCCGTCATCGTGGTCGACGTCTAGGCCTCCTCGCCCACTACAGCTCTCCCAATTCTACCCTCGCGATCGAGTTCTCGTGTGGTCGTCCTTGGTGCTTGATCTTCCCGGTTCGGGTAAAGGGCCGTATGCGTCGGAGCTTTGTGCTTGGTTCCTTGTTCCCCTATTAGACACCAAATATTACTTCTACAACGATCAACAAATGGCCTAGGGTCGTTGGTCGTCCTAAATTATTCATCCAGTCGAAATAATTGTGGGAATGAACAGTAGAGGACATCAACCGTGTACGCAAACGACGTTGAAACAATGCAGGGAGAGCGCCGTAGGTACTTAGAAAGGGAGATGAATGGCGTTAGGTACCGCTATGACCAAAATCCGACAACAATGGAAGCTCGAAAATCAATCACAAGCGACGCGCCTTACCCGTGCCTGGGATTAAGGAGCTTTGGGGGCTTTGACCGGGAGTTACAGATGGGTGTGCTGCGCTAATCTGGTTGCGGCTAGCGGTACCTGACACCCCACAGCGCCCCATGCCAGTGGCTCTATGTACAGCGTACACTCCCTGCTGTAGAACACTGTCAAGAAGTCGAACTGACATCTCTATTGGTTACCTAATTTGACTCGATTGTATAACATATGTAACTCTCACCCTTCACTTCTAGGCGCGACAATGGCCAATCCGTCACAATATTCACAATAAAATGATCTATCGCCTCGCTAATAGACGCAGTACAGTCTGCCACAATTTCATTTACTTTAATCTTCATGCATGAAGCGACGCAGGGTCTCATTCCTTGCGATGAAGCCTCTGATTCTCTTTCCATAGATCCATAGCGGAATCGTCAGTACGTTGACCGCTACGAAGACGCTACCAAGGACATTGAAGACTGCTAGGACCCCGTCACGAGCTAGCCAATCGTTGACGAAGTATGTCAATCCGAATGTTAGAAGGTTGCGGGCATTGATTGCCACGAAAGCTGGATGAATCGTCACCGAATTAGTTACGGCGCACTTCACACACGAGTTCTAGGACATCGTCTTACCTTCTTCGCTTAACTCTTTATGAGCATCAATGACATAGCCAAATACACTCGCATTCGAGAAGGCCAAGCTCATGTTAGCCAATCCAAAACAGAGAACTGGCCCACTCCAGTGTGTCTGATAATGGACTGTCGCTCCAAACCCAAAGAAGCCGGCAGCGCCAATCACGAAAGAGATGATGATGGGCGGTAGTCGAAACTCCGGCTCATAAATACCGCGGTTCTTCTTCGCAAGCCACAAGCAGGTCCAGTCGTTCATTGGGCCTGAAATGACCTCCCCTATGAAGCTCAGCAGGAATGGGGACAAGGAGATGAGCCCGGTCTGCGAGACCGAGAAGTTGTACGGTGGCGCGGTGAAGATAACAGCATTGACCACGCTGAAGACCACAATCCACGTTAACGTAACGCCGTAGAGCAAAAATGCCCAGAGTACCGCCGGATACCAGAATATTACCAAGGGTCTCGCGAAGATTTTCCACAGTGGGGTTTCTGTATAAACGCCGTTGTAGAACCTCAAAGAATGCAGAAACGAGACTTTCTTCTCTGACTGTATCCCAGTCTCTGGAGCCACCGATGTTTTCTCGCTATGTTCGACCTTGACATCTTTTTTCTCTGGCGACTCTCCATTGGAATCATTCGCCCTAGCTGCCGCCAGACGTTCTTCCCAAGACTGCCTTCGATAAGCCGTCTCCGGGACGAACAGGAAAACCAGAGGTAATAAGATCCCGAACAGGATGCCACACCATATTAGGGTCCATTTCCACCCTTGGTCCTGAATTCGACGTTAGTAATTGCCGCTGAACCAGGGAACCTCAGCTTACTTCGATGATATAGCCAGCAATTAAAGCACCGCCGCTGATACCGCACAGAAGAAACATGTTCCAAATAGCGATTCTCGTAGCTCTCTCATGGACGAAGTACATGTCCGCAATGGTACATTGGACGAGGACTTCGTACGGGGCCATACCAACTCCGCTATAGATGCGTGATGCTAGAAAGCTACCATAATTCTGTGAAACGGCTCCCCAGACACTGCCAGTCAGCATGATAACGCTAGAAATGGCATAGACGGGTCGTCGACCGATCTTTTTCGCTATCGGATTAAATATGAAGAGGGACAAGCCGATCAATAAGATCACCCATGCTGTGGCTTGCGACAGAGTGTTGACCGTGATATTCAAGTCAGCGGCGATCTCGACGAACCCAGGCGACAGCATTGGGCCGTAGGCTCCGACAACTGCAGCAGACAGACCGACAATTATCAGGATCAAATCTTTACGCCATGTTGGCCACTACTTTTATATAAGCTTCCAGGCCAATGTGGACTATCCATTCCAACATCCACTCACATTCAACGGATCATTTGGAGAGTCACTTGGTTGAGGCGCCAGTATAATATGTTCATTTCGTCCATGGCCATGCTTCAATAATTCTTGAGGGACCGATCGATACTCCTGAGGCACGTCACTCGTGTCGGCTAGTTGGACTGTGATAGAGGATTAGCAATGATCTGAAAGTACGAAGAGGTATAGCTTCATACCTGTGCCTGGTACATGGACCATATGCTCTAGAAGGTTTCAAGCGTTAGTATGTGCGGTTTACGTAAAAATGAACTTATTCTTTTGGGTATTGCATGAAAAGCAAAGCTCTACTAGGAAGAGAAATGAACGACTCCAGGATGCATACTGTCTTCAAGAATCCCCCAAACCATTTTCACGATGTATCACGCAGACGGATAAAAACAAACGAAATCGATTACCATAGTGCGGAATCGGATATACAGAGGACATGGATGGACTTTTATAGGGCCTTGAAGGTGCCGTGTCTCACTGACCTCTCACTTACCTCAATCAACTATTAACAAGGATGGGACTGCAACACGGTTGATATCACCCGCCTAGTTTTTGGTTTGCCCAGAAATTGATACCAAGCTGAGACCGTCAATCACGCTGTACTCCGCATTTTCATGACTCGGTGAGCTGGCTCAAAGACATTTGCCGGCCGTTGACGCAACCTCACGGTGCGGGGAAAGGACATGGGATGAGTCTATATCCTATCTAGCTGACATGCAGATCCCTAATCACGGTAACATTGGTCAGAGGATGCTGGTCAAACCCAAGAAACCATGATATAGAGATGTTTTCAGCTTTTAGCGTAGGGGAAATCTTTACCGAGATGACGGTAATTGGTTCGTACCGAGGGAAGAAGTGTGGTACACTACATAAAGCCTTGCTTGGAAAGCCTCGGAGAGGACCTCGAGGCAAATAGCGGCATACAGATAGATCTCATCGTATGACACCCAGTAAGGCAAGCCGAACATGAACCCATCGTCACACCCTCCCTCCAAAAGCGGCCTTCGCATAATAGTCGTCGGCGCAGGTTTTGCCGGCCTTACGGCAGCTATAGAATGTCATCGCAAGGGACATAGCGTGATCCTACTCGAGAAGTTCCCCGAGCTGAAGCTCTTGGGAGATATCATCAGTTTCGGACCGAACAGCTCGCGCATCTTCCAGCGATGGCCGGGCGTTGCAGAGCAGCTCGACGTGCTGAGCCAGCGCGCCGACGGCCTCGTCATCAAGAACTGGCTCGGCGAGACGCTCCTCACGCAGACGTGGACGAAAGAGCAGGCCGAATTCGGCATCCGTTTCGACGGGCATCGCGGCGAGTTCCACGAGATCGTGTACAAGCACGCCCTCGAGATCGGCGTCGATGTGAGGCTGGGGCAACGCGTGGAAGATTACTTTGAGAATGGCGATGAAGCGGGCGTTGTCCTCGAGAGCGGTGAGAAGCTGACGGCTAATGTCGTGCTCGCTGCTGAGGGTGTGAGAAGTCGAGGGAGGAAGATCGTGCTTGGATACGATGATAAGCCTAAGGCGTCGGGCTACGCGGTTTATCGCAGCTGGTTTGATGCTGACGAGGTCGCTAAGGACCCTGACTTGCGGTACTTTACGGATAATGGCGATAAACACGTCGCGTGGCTTGGTCCTGATGTTCATTTCATCGCCGCGTCCGTCAAGAACGGAAAAGACTTCTCGTGGGTCTGTACACATAAGGTTCGTTCCTCTAGCTTTTCATCTCGCTTTGCTTCCCATAAATGCTTCTGCGTCCCACGTCAACTTCGTCTGATATTCATTTAAATATGTCCAGGATGAGCAAGATATCGAAGAAAGCTGGTCTTTCGAAGCACCCCTCTCCGATGCGCGCAAAGTGCTCGAAGGGTGGGATCCCATCGTGCAGAAGATCCTCGACAAGACGCCCTCTCCCCTCATTGACTGGAAGCTCGTGTACCGCGATCCACTACCCACCTGGATCTCAGCACGCCGCCGCATAGCCCTCATCGGGGACTCAGCGCATCCCTTCCTGCCCACCTCGATCCAAGGCGCCTCGCAAGCCATGGAAGACGGCGCCACCCTCGCAGTCTGTCTCTCGCGGGCCCAAGCCGTCGCTGCCTCCTCCCCTGCCAATAATGAAAAGGGAAAGGGAAAGAAAAACGACGGCGTGCAAGAGGCCGTGGCGACCTTCGAGGCGATCCGCTACGAGCGCGTGCGCTCGGCGCAGAAGACGGGCGAGCAGACGCGCGACATCTGGCACAAGGCCGACTTCGCCGCGGCCAAGCAGGACCCGCAGTCCTTGCGCCTGCGCCGCGAGGCGTGGCTGCTCGACTTCGACGCCGAGACGTACGCCGAGGCGCACTACGAGGAGACGGCCGCGGTGCTGCGGGCGAATCCCGAGGGGGGTGTTTTTGGGGGGACGGAGGTCGGGAGGAGGTTGCATGTTCCTGAGGGGAGGGAGGGGTATTTGGAGTATAATGAGGATGGCACGGAAAAGGAGGAGATAGAGGTAGAGAAGGGGAAGGGGAAGGGGAAGGGGGAGGATAAGCGTGTGGATGTGAGTAGTAGGACTCCTGTGGAGGTATAGACGGAGTGGCTGAGATGGAACTGTTGGTAAATATTCAAGTATTTTTTTATTGACTGTGAGATTTCTCGTCTCTGATCTTACTATGTATCTTCCTTATCCCCCTTTTCACTTTCTTTCATGCCGCTTTCCAAACACCCTGGATATCTTCCTTCCAACGCCGTTTTCTGAATCTCTCGGTCGCTGTATGTATATACATAGAAGAAGAATAGAAGAGGAAGAAGAAGTGGTGTGCAGTTGTATGTGCATGTGTCTCCGGATATCTGTGCACAAAATATGTGTATGGATATATATATGCCCGAGTAGTGTATGCCCATGCAGTATATGCATTCAAGATATAAACGTTAAGAGTACGTCGTCATGCTTCAACCGAGTATGATGGAAGGAGTGCCTGCTGGCTTAGAGCTTCACATGGCTGTCTAGGAGCACGTATGCGAGGTAAGGCCATCCCAAGGCCATCGCCATGCCGGGGAAGTAGCTACAGTCACCCGATGGTTAGTATCTTGTTTATATTAGAGTAAACGGGAATAATACGGTGAAATAAAACAGGACGCACATGAGTAAAGTCTGGGCCCGAGTCCGGATGATCCGTCCCCAGTCTGCCGGCGCCCTGCTGATGACCTGTTGCTTGGGTATCTGGGCGGATATCGAGCGGCGGAAGGCGTGTTGCCATACCGGTGCTCTCAGGACTTGTCTTGAGGCTAGGCGGGCGGCTTGGACTGTGATCGGCGACATTGTGCTTCGGGAAGAGAGAGAGATGGAGGCAAGAGGGAAACCGCCGGAGTGGAGTTGGTGATGATATGGTACAGGAGTGGAGAGGAGAAGAGAAGAGGAGGAGAGATGTTTGTGGTATGGCTCTCTAGGAGTCTTATTCCTATGTATGTATCTTATTAAGTGTCTATGACGAGGATCTATATCTTGTCTACACTGAGCAGTAACCTTCATTTATACCATCCCTCACAAACCCAATAGCCGAGCTCCATGATGCCAGGATACGAACATGTGCCCCAGTTAGAATCTTTCGGACAGTTCATGCAACTTCAAGCTGACATGATGGAGGGCCGGGATTCAGTTGTCTAAGAGCCTGAACGTACGATCGGACCCAGCCTTGTCAGGTGAGTCGCCGAAGACGAGCCACCCGGTAACCTGGAAGCGGTACGCTTGGCACTCCCATGTGGCTCTAACCGGGCCTATGGCATAATTCTAATTACGCTGGAGTTTGCGGCGCTATGAAAATTCTACTGTTGGGACAATATCGGGCACGAGAGCTCTAGTGTAGTGTATTTTCAGTATGATGTCGGCAGGCTCCGTGCGACTGCATGGCTGGATGACGGCGGAAAACGTGGTAGAGCGGGTCTTCAATCGCCCATATCATCGCGAAAAGTGTCTTTACTGTTGGCACTCAGTAAGTGTCTTAGAACTCGTAGCTTCTAATTGGATTAGGATTAGGATTAGCATAAGCGAAAAGGCCGAGTTCGCTAGCGATGACCGCGGATTTGAAGCAATCAATAAGTTAGGAGGATTGTGGATTGTCGTTGGTGTGGTACGATGTGGTGTGATTGTAAAAGTGAGAGTGACCTGATTGTACAGCAAACGGAGTGGGTCTCCTGGAAGGCCAGCAGTCTAAGAGCAAAATGCAAGAATCTGTCTCACTTAACTTCTCTCATTGCCCATATTTATGATAATGTCATGAAGAGACGCATTGCAGATTCGATCATTGCATGAAGGATGGCCGTTCGCTTTCCGAGACTTATATCTCTGAGACTACGAGATGAGAGGCAAGCGAGCCAGCCATACGTGTGTTGAGTTCCAACGCTGAACGACGAACTTCGAGTTCACCGAGAGTGATGAAAAATATTTGAGAAACAATGTCCTCCTAGGGTGGTTCACTTGTTTCTCAAGCTTATTCACGGTAGGACGTTGCATTTGAGCGTATACGAAGAAGAAGAAAAAAGGAATGGAAACGTCTCGTCGTGTTTGCTGCTGATTACGGCATTAGCAATGCTGACGGTCCATTTGGTGCAACTTTGTCCCTAGCAGTCAGTCATCGATATCGCTCTTGGTTGGTCGATGGTGTCTTTGCAGATTGGACGTATCACTTGCGATGAGTCGAGAAGACATTGATTGTCTTCCTTTTCGACGTTGGACTGTCGATCCGTTGAAGCTGGCGTCTATTTCGAGCCATCTTTGGCCCATCCCCGAGCCATCCGGTCTTATTCATCCCATAGGGCAGCCAGCCACTTTGGAAACAAACATCTGCTCAATTGGAGCACAGTAGCCGCAGCGAAAGGAAAAGAAGGAAGACGACGCGAGACACCGTCGCTCTATCCACAATTTTATTCGCTGACATCGACATCTGAGGGATCATTTTCGAGGGGGCGGGGTGATCTCTGCAAGCGACTATTTATGGAAGTTCTGTGGTCACCTCACCATTCCTGTGATGCGAGGCAAAATGCACAAGTGCAGCAGAATGGAGAAATGGCATTGGGGACTGGATGGCAAGATGAGCATGCTGTATGCAGACAGGTCTTCGGTAAGCCAATAATTCGGCGCGCCGTAGATATTCATGTACGCTATTTAAACAGGGGGGAGGAGTAGGAGGAGGTAGGTGGGTGGGGCATGCGGACACGGGGACATTGAGCGCCTTCTGATAGATGGCAGATACCTAAAACGGGCGGGTAGGCGTGGGCGGCAGGGGAGGCAGGCACGGGCCAACAACACCGGGTATCTGCAATCTGCAAATCTGCACAAGTGAGTCGCGACCTGGGACTCGGCAACTTGCTGCTTTATTGAATCAAATCTCGCTTTATACAATTGCTCCATACGCATACAGCAGCTGTTATGTCTCCTGGCTACTGTCTGCCTCTCACCCACTCACGCTCTCTATCCTGTCTCTCTCTAATAACAATCGCCAATCGCCCACTTCTGGATATTTATTATAATCGGATCGCTGTGCTTGTGCTTGCGCTCCACCACCAGCGGGCTGGTGAACTCGGCGTGGCTTGAAGTCGGAACCATCTCATCGCGCCTCTCGCGTCCACAAGCCACGCTCAGCTCCGATTCGTGACGGGACAGCCAAGCCAACCAAACGATTGGCGATAAGAGGGGGCTGTCCAAGCGCCTCTTTTGAATTCTATAGCCGCCGTCTGCAAGGCTAGGTGTCACGAAACATCTGGCATCGTTGCCATATCATATGCTCATCGTTATCATCGTGTTTGGCCTTATTTTCAGCGAGCATCGACCGGCCATTATGGCATAAGACTTGGTGTTTCCTTCTAATACACTCGGTCACGTTAGGTCAGGCCTCCTGATTTTATTTTCTTTAATTCCCTTTCCTAAAATACCTGTCTTGCTGGTCAAGTCGATGATGAGCAAAAGGTAAAAGGTCCGACTGCAAGTGGATCTCCTGGTTCTGAATTGCATGCACGCCGCAACGAGACACCCAACCGTTGTCCAATCAACGCGTCTTGTTCCCTCTCACAATTGTTCGCCAAGTATCTACCAGCCGATACACTTGGCTGCAGAGGACAAGATATATTTCAACAGCAGCATATTCATCTATCTGCTGAAGCTACTACATGGAGCTAGGCCTTGCGTTATTTCGCTACCAAGGTCGAGCCAAAGGCTGTGGCGAAGAGTTATCAACAAGGGTCCTCTCACTCTGCCGGCTGAGCGCTGTGATTCGAAGCCGTTGCTTCCCCGCAGATTGAGGTGCATATTTAAAAACTGAAAAGACCTGAGACTGGCCAAGCAGGATTTGTCTTATGTTATAAATTCTCCATAATTCTACATTATCGGCATTCTCAACTGACCATCCTATCTCTCTCAGGTTCCATCACGTTCGCGCACACGCCTGCTCTCGAACGTCAAATATACAGCCTCACAAAAACAAAAACACTACAAATCAATATCTCCCGCCGCTTTTTTTAGTCATTGCGGCAATTAATTGGTATTCCAAGGTGTAGGTAGCAGCAACTCACCTCCCGGTGGCATGGTCTCTCTCTTAATATTTCTGTTTTCTCCCCCTTCCTCCTCGCTCTCGCTGGTGGAAGGTGGTACCAAGCTATGGGCTCATCTTGGTGGCAACAAATCTATCATGCAACCTAGACTCTCAACCTATCGTTGTCCACGCTTACTCAGTCTCTATTTAATAGTACCTTACAGATGAATGGTTGGGAGAAGCACTATCTATCAGTGGCGCTTGCCAACGATATGACGGCCTGTTTAAATAGATAACCACATCTACAAACGGAAAACTAGCTAACCACATGAATGTGGTTTGTACATGGATGAATGGGCTGGCATTATATAATCCTCGAGTCAGGCCTCGGGCGTAGTTCAGGCGTGACAAAGACCTCGGGGGCACCAACCACGCTTTCCTACCATGGATCCACCCAAAGCTCAAAAATGCACATGGGTAGAAGGTTGTTCATATAATGTGGTTTTCGGAAGCATATACTGCCATGACCACAAAAGACAATATCTTCAATCACGCCTCCTGCATTCGAATAAGAGCCACGTTTCCCCCAGCTCTTCGTCTAATCCGCCCCCAGGTCTCTCTAAGGACTCTGCAGCCAAACAGTTAGGCAATCGAGTAAATGAGGATGGCTCGTTAAATAAGTTCTATCCTTCCGGCATATCATTACCTACAAATGAAAAGAAGCAACTTCCTGACAAACATGTTGCGCGGAAAAGCACCAAACAGCCATCGATCATAGGGCGAACCCATGTTTCCCCGATGCCTTCCGTACAGAACCCGACCGCAGAGGCGTCGTCCGCGAATTCACGGCCGGTGAAGAGACAGCGCGTCTCGGGTGTGCCAAATTTGTCTGAGTTGCATCCAAGGTCAAACAGTTCCTCCTTCTCTGACAATAGCATCCCTCCATCGTCTAAAAGAGGTATGTTCAGACAGTCCGAAGAGAGAACTCCTAAACTTAGTGCAGTAGAGGATTTTGCACTGCGACCCAAGAAAAAAGAGGCCGCGAATGAGTCGGCGAGGTCAAAGGTATACAACGACCCACGACCATCATACCGAGGAGAAAGTCGTCCTAGCAGTTCCAATCGACAAATACCGACCTCGAGTAAACCACCTCAAAGCATGGGTCTCAATGGGTCCGCTCATTCTAGATCGCTTGTAATAGATCTTACGGGGGATGATACAGAGCCTCCCTCGCCACGCCCCAAGCCTCTGTTTACACCCAAACGCCTCTTCACAAATGGCACCACAGCGATGGGTCATCAGAAACCCAGGAGGCCTCATGAGAGGAAATTCCATATGCCTTGTGAGCAAAGGGATGCTGTAGCACTGAGCAACACATACGGCCGGGAGGGACCAAGCCAGCCGGCCTGTAATTCTCCATCCGAACATAAGCCCTCCATTGAGGAAATCTTGGAGAATACACATGCCCAGGGATCCCCGCAAAACGGATTCCCAAATGCTCCCATTTCGCAGGGTACCTCGAAGCTCGCGAATGAAACATGTTCCGAGTTACCAAAAAGCGAACAAAAGTCCCATGAACCGGTTCTTAACAGTGCCTTCGGGCCCGTGCACATAGGTTCTTCCAGCGTAACACACTCATATAAACCGCTACCCAGCGACCAGCGTCAGCTTGTTAATGAAATTCGTCAGGCTTCCCTCGAGAAAAGCCCAGTTGCAATCACTCCATCCTTAGGCAGTTCAGAAACGGAGAAAGTAGTAATTAAAGAAACTACAGAATCGCCAGCACAAGCCGCGCACCTTCCTACGGCACCATTGACTCCCCGGCATCTATCGCCTAAAGCCGCAACAATGCCCCACAACCATGAACTCCAGCCACCGGTGGAAAATCCGCAGCCCTCTGAAAAAGACATGTCACCAATGACAATTGGCCGGGGCCCTTTGTCAGCTTTACTAGGTGGGCGGGAATGGGAGAAGATGTCTCCTGAAGAACGGCGCCAATTCTGGGTTTCCCAACACGACCCGAAAGCCTTTGATGCACATATATACAGCGAGAATAATCGACCATTTCGGCCCGGGGATGCCTTGTTCGGGCTTACTGATGATATGCTACCCCCACGGCCTACTCGTGTCGCAACACATTTCGATTATATTGACCCCAGGTCTCGATACTCCCAGCAGCGGTCGGACGAGTGGTATCAGGAAAAGCAGAAAGAGATATCGGCACGTGGCGACCGCAAAAAGAACATGGGTGAGGCCGTCAAGCGAGCGGTTCAACGAAAGCGAACAACACCGATGCCTACCGAGAGACAGAAGAAGGACCGCTTACCTCAGCGCGTGCGTGACAATCCGAAATGGCTTGCAGCGCTCGACGTGCTCGAGAAACTGGAGGCTCAAGCGCGAGACAAACGCAGGAACAGGGTCCCTCGAAAGAACACGGTGGACAAAGCACCAGCCACTATAGACACTATGCTTGATTGTGATGCCGATATGGAGTCATGCTGATGACTGACTGCTAGTGACGCACTAGAACTGTGTACGAATAGCCACTGCATATCGTGTTTCCTGCCTCGAACTTTATTCCAAGCACGCACAACAGCGACTCGGCTACATGACCTATACACAGAGCTGCACGGTACGCGACACGCGCTGCATATATCTTCTGTATACTCCAAGGCGTTGGCGCCGTATATCCCCTATTGATTTCTTAAATTTAAGGACAGGCTGGCGTTATCTGAAGAATCGGCGATCTGACATTATCGATAAACAAGCATAGGAATGGACAAATGAAATAGGGCATGAATGATAGAAGGATATGATAGGGCACAACAGGACAGATGACGAGATGACGGTATGACTTAGGACAGTTCCGTAAAGCGCGAATCCATGTGAGCGTAATTCCGCCCTTGCGACGGAGGTACGACTCACGCGGACCTCGGCAGGCGGGCATCATACGGAGGCTGTATATACTGACTACCCACCAACGTAACTTGAGTTACTCGTCGAGTAGTCGATGAGGCAGGTAGTCAGCCAGTCACTCAGTCAGTATCTGAACCAGCAGCACAAAAGTCGTTGCATTTATACAACAAATATAAAGTCTCTCATACGCTTTCTAGGCTCGTTACAATCCGTTTGATATTTTATTGATTGGCCAATTGCCCTTTTTTATTACTAAGATTGCCTTTGGAGGTTCTAGTATCCTACTCTTTCCCTCCATTCAATGACCAGTATCTCGTGATATCCCCTTATAACAGTGCGCGAGCAAAAGCAGGGTGATTTATCATTCTTTAGGGAGAGAAATTGCTACCAAGCCAGCCTGAGCTTGAGCGCGCATATGCCTCGGAGAGAGTAAGTCGTTTGCCAGTCGCCAATGAGGCGAAGCGCTGGCAGTGCTGTTCTGTTTCACTGATTGGTTCCTTGAGTGAAATTTCGGGTATACCTGACGCCTCAGGGCTACTGTCAGGCCACTGTCTCCATCTCACTGCAACATTAATATACACCTCGCCATCTATCCGCTGGAAGAGAATGGTAGTTACCAATGAGGCGAAGCCCTGGCAGGGCTACTCTGTTTCTTTGACTGGTTTTCTCTTTGAGTGAAATTGCGAGCATGCCTTAGGTAGGTACTTGAGGACCCAGGCAGTGAACACTCACGGCTACTGCCAGGTCACTGTCTCCGTTTCACTACGACAAAAGTATGCACTTCGCCATCCATCAGCTATAAGCCAACCCCGAGCTGAAAATAAGAGCACCCCGAGCATACTGACACGTTGCTTATTGAGGCAGCCGAGCAGGCCGCGCCCCTTGGCTCAATCACAGTGACAGCCTACTAAACTGAGAGCCTGCCTTAGTCCACGCCTAGCTTAAAATGTATGAAAAGGTGGCTCGCGAGAACAAGTTGGTAAGTAGTAAATCTTGCCCATAGAAGAATGCAAAGATGTCTAATCCTCCAGTTAATCCTGCTAATGGATACGGCGCTATCATTGGAAATGGCCATCAAACAGTCAATTTAGCATCTGCCGTGCTTGAACTCATTCATCGGCCATTGACGACCTTTTGGACTAGAAGGAACGCCCGTGCAGCGCTCCGCAAGGGTCTCGGAGAATGGGCCGAAGAAGCTTTCGACACGAACGATCAATGCCAGCAACCCATCCTTCGGGAAGATCCTTTCGTGACACATCTCATAGATAACAAAGCGGCTTTCCATCCATCCGGAACATGTTACGCCACCTTTGCCTGGGCGAAACTACTTTATGCCTTGGACATTCGACCCGGTAACAACATAATCGAATGGCGGCCATTGGGAACGGATGCCGATCCGGACAAATCTGGCACTCTCGAGCTCGCACTCGAGGGGCCAGTTCTTTGCCATATCGTCAATCTATATCGTATCTATGAAACCCCCTATAGTGTGCGCCCGTCATACTTCGAAGCAAAGAGTAGGGCAGCGTTAACGTTACAATTTCCCTTCGGAGCCTTAACTATCCACCTCGAACATTATGGCAGTGGAGGCAATAGTGCGGTCGAGGTGACCTCGGAGCCTGGGTCGTGGACCGCTACATTCAAGCCGCATTCGAACACGGAGCTGTCGGCACGCCGACAGCCATTCGTGACGGCACAACAAAATGGTCTCGACTGGTCCGGCGGTCCTCTCGGCTTCGAACCTAACTCTGTCGCTATCAAATATGTTAGCACAGTGAAGCATGCTATGTGTTCGGATGGCTTGCTGAGACTCCCAGATCCAAAAGATACCATACAGACACGCTGCCTTAGCTTATGCAAATGCTTGGCAACTCTGACGCCCCCTCCAGGCGTCTCTCTAAACTCTGCAAGCGGCTCAACTTTAGACATGCATAACTCTATGTTTCCCAAACCGTATCTTGTAACGCCATCTTGGATCGAACAAGCTAGTCGCATCAAGCGGCGCGCAACAACAGATGGAGGCACAGATAAAGGCCTTGTGGACCTCCTAGTGCAGTCTCTTCTTGAAAAACCAATTGTGGTAGGAAAAATAAAGGAGATCCTAGGTAGAGACGATGAAACATGGCAGCAAACTGTACGGGGGGTAGTGAGGAGTGACTTATTCTACAAACACGATAGATTTCAGTTCTGGTGGGACGAGGGTGCCCGTTCGTACAATTATCTCGATCATGTGAGGACTATAGCCATGGAGGAGCTACCAGACGCGTTAGAATTTTTGGCCCAGAGCTCACCGAGAACGTGGCTAAGGTCCTTGAGTGAGATGATCCCTGAAGTCATAACGATTCTACGTTATCGGACAATTGAGAACTACCCGGTGCTGGTTCTACAGCTTACATCAGACCATCCGCTCTGGAAGTCAACCTTTTACGTCCAGGGACAAGTACCCACGCGCTGAGGTACGTGCAATTGTGCTACACATCGCCGACAGGCAGGGAGTTGACTTCAGATGTTAATAGGGCTACTAATCATTGAACCCTCAGAGGCATAGGGTTGACGGGTTTCTGTGGCGAATGAGAGGAGAATTTATGAGGATGGTGAATCCAGCGCCGGGGGGAGAACCAGAAAATATTCGTGCCTCACCATAGGCTTGCTGCGTGGGAGGCTTTCGTCTATATACATACCTAGGTAGATATAGTCCACAGTTGCCCGATATCGCGCGTGAGGATGCTGGAACTTTGCGGTCAAATGATGAAATGTTTTTGCAGAGCAGCGATAGAGTCGCGCAAGAGTATCATGAGGTTGCCGCGTCGGTCAAGTAAGAATAGCCTACCTAGGTAGATACAACAACAGAGTGTGTCTCCGTTCTGGCAACAAGGTCTGTTACGCGGAGCTCACGGTTCATTTTTAACCATATATCTTAGCCAGGTCTTCGGCCAAATTCTAGTATATGAATGATGAACCATGTTTATCTCTAGGGAGGTCCAACGCTGAATTGTCGACCGTAAGGTGTTCATGATGCATGGTTAAGCTAGGTGTAAGAAGGGAGGCAAAGCAACAGGGCATTTCTGCGTATCTCATCACCTTACTTGAAGCAGTTTGACATTAATGCCGTCAGCGATATATACAGCAATAACAGCTCTATGTTACCTCTTATATCCATCTTTTGGTGAGAAATAAATACATCACCCCAATCACATGTACTTTTTTATACGCACCAACTCCCGCCTATATTCTCAAAACGATGTATCACAAGCTTAAAATTCTCTTTTAAATAGTAATCTATTTCATTTATGATTTCTTCTGAGATAACAGATTCAGAGCGCTACCCGCAAGTATAAACTCCGCCTGATCGCGGCTGACGGCATGGCGCGTGGGGATGAGCACCTCCTCGCCGGTGCGGAACTTCTTGACGCGCAGCGACACCTCGCCCTGCCCGCCGTTCCGCAGCATGTCCAGCAGGCCGACGGTCTCGACCTCGTCACAGGCGTTGATGCGGTCGTAGTCGGCCTCGTTGGCGAATGTCAAGGGCACCACGCCCTGTTTCTTGAGGTTGGTCTCGTGGATGCGCGCGAAGCTCTTGGTGAGGACTACGCGGGCACCGAGGTAGCGGGGCTGCAACGCCGCGTGCTCGCGCGCGCTTCCCTCGCCGTAGTTGTGCTCGGCGACGACGAGCCAGGGCTGCGCGGCGTCGCGCCATCGCTGTGCGAGCTCTGGGATCGTGTGTCGAGAGCCGTCCATATCGTACGCGGCGTTGACTTCGCCTGTTTCGGCGTTGGTGGCTGTGTTCAATGTGTTGGCGCTGATGTTAGGGAGGTGGCCTTTGTATTTCAACCAAGGCCCCGCTGCGGAAATGGTGTCAGTTGTGCACTTGCCCGTTACCTTGACGAGTACCCTCAGGCCAGTCAGCTCAGATGCAGGGAACGGCTCGAAGGGTTCCAGTAAGGCGAGACGCGACGAGCTGGGCGAGATGGCGACTTCGACGGATGGGTCTGGTGCCGATATTATGGCCTGGAACTCCTGCCGTGCTGCTTCGAACGGTTGTGATGGAATCTCCTTCCCCGAAGGCGGCGTGAAGCGGAACTCCTTACCGGAGGCAGTCTTCAGAGAATCGGTCATTGGGTTGAAGGTAGTGGTGCCCGCGAATGTCATGGCTGTGACAATCTCGGGTGACGCTAAGAAGTTCATTGTATCGAGATTTCCGTCGTTGCGACCTCGGAAATTTCGGTTGTACGACGTAAGGATAGCGTTGGGTGTGCCTTTCTCGACTCCATCTTGACGCTTCCATTGACCAATACAAGGACCACAAGCGTTTGAGAGCACAGTGCCGCCGGCCTCTTTGAAAGTGTCGAGGGGTCCGTCTCGTCGCAGAGTTTCCCTGATTTGGTCGCTTCCCGGGGTGATATAGAAATTGGAGGCAGGCTTCACGCCGGCTTCCAAGGCCTCACGCACCATGCTTTCCACACGGGTCATATCCTCGTAGGAGCTGTTTGTGCAGCTACCGATGAGACCGGCAGAGAGCTTTTCGGGCCAGTTCTCATCTTGTACAGTCTTTTTGAATTGGGACAAGGGCGTAGATAGATCGGGGGTAAAGGGCCCGTTGATATGAGGTTCCAGGGCCGCCAAGTCAATGGTAATGACCTCATCATACTGCGCGCCTTCATCGGCCCTCAGGGAGACAATATCAGAGAATTTCTTCGCTTCGGCAGCTACATCACGTCGGTGGGTGGACTCGAGGTAGCGCACGTGGGCCGGGTTGAATGGGAATATCGAGGTTGTGGCGCCAACCTCAGCCCCCATATTACAGACGGTGGCCATGCCAGTGCAACTGAGCGTCTCGACTCCCGGCCCGAAGTACTCGATAATATAACCTGTGCCGCCGCGAACTGTCAACTGGCCCGCAAGATTTAGGATGATGTCCTTGGGCGAGGCCCAGCCGCTCAGCTTGTTGACCAGTTTCACGCCAAGAACGCGGGGTGCCTTCAGTTCCCACGGCGCACCAACGAGGGCTTCCACGGCATCAGCACCACCAACACCGATAGCGATGGTCGAGAGACCTCCAGCGTTAGGCGTGTGGCTGTCGGTACCGAGCATCATGAGACCAGGAGCGGCATAGTTCTCGAGGACGCTCTGGTGGATGATGCCAGCGCCAGGCGGCCAGAATTCGATGCCGTACTTCTTTGCAGCAGACTCGAGGAAGTCGAAAACCTCCTGATTCATCTTGATGCCCGTCTCGAGATCGGACTTGGCGCCGTTTTCGCCAACGATGAGATGGTCGCAGTGGATGCTCGCGGGAATCGCCGTCGTCGGCAGGTTGCAGGTCATGAACTGGAGGAGGGCCATCTGCGCCGAGGCATCCTGCATCGCGACGCGATCGGGCTTGAGTTTCAGGTTTGCAGCGCCACGAATGTCCCGTCCGCCATTTGTGTTGGTCATCAGTGACTCCTCGGCATTATCTAGATGGCTGTAGAGGATCTTCTCGGCCAGCGTGAGGGCGCTGCCCCTGCCGAGCACCTCCTTGACCTTCTCATAGTTTTTGACGAGCTTAAGATAGGGCGGGGTCCGAGGGTTCGAAGTGTCGAATGTAGGAGTCGCAAACGATCGAGGGCGGGTGACGTCTCCTCGACGGCCTCGTGCTATGAGTTGCTAGAAACAGGTCAATACGATGCAGATTAGTTGGAGGACGGACGATTGAGGGAGACCCTTCTTTGAAGGAAGGAAAGATAAGACAAAGACAAGGCTTACCCGAAGACTGGCGCCTCGACGGCCGGCGATCTCAATTACCCTCATCCTTCAGTTCGGCGCATAGTAACTTGCCCGGAGTCAAATGTTTCAAAGGTTGCAGCAAAAGTTAAGCCGGAGGAAAATGTCATGATTGGTTTGGCAATGCGACGTCTCTGATTGGTCACTTGTAGAAGAATTAGGTGCGATGCCGGAGCCAGAGGCGGCATTACGGAGCTGGCTGTTGAGTGGTTGATAGCCGGGTGCCGGCCTGTATTGCCGGCGATTCGTTAACGGTGTAGGTGGTGGAGTGCCGTAAATGGAGTACTTACCTTTAATGCTTGGTCAGGCAAGCCTTCCCTAAGTGACCCTCGAATACAGGCCTAAATGCCGGTCCTACCTGCTCATTTTTGAGAACCTACTTGAGGTCAGAGGTAGGTAGGTGCTCACATGAAACCCCGGGGCAACATCGAAAATAATTCAACTCCCAGTAAAGACTTGATCACTATACCACAACCGCCTCAAATGTCAGCTTGCAGTCAAATCATTCGCGATATTCTGTTTGAATATACATACCTCTTAACAATATCATAATTCAGCTTAACGATATCATAATTCAGCAATAGGACACAATGCTTGGGTCCGCACTATTCTTTTGGTGTCCTTAGCCGATGATGGCCTTCTTGCGAGGCTTCAACCATTCTAAAGCGCCATTCGAGCTCTTACCTACCCTTTTTTTTGCCCGAATTTTCAAGGTCCATTCGACAGCGGGAAGGAATTCCTAACCTCAACCACAGTCAGGTGTATTCCAGCAACTGTCGCCAAGCCCAACAGGAGCCGACTTAAGCCTTCATCCACCTACAGTAGTGCACTTGGCATTGCTGTACCATACAAGATACCATGCACGCACTATACGGCCAGCAAGATATACATACAAATTGATATCTATTCTGATGAACTGATAAGGGTCATACCTAGTACAGTCAACGAAGATATGATATAGTAAGTAAATCCTACTATGCTTTCTACCTACTGAAGACCACGTAATAAACCCCAAATCACTAATCACCACGAATTATTAGTTTGATAGGCGAGTAGATATATCAGTCTTGTGCTACACATAGATGTATGCCATTGTATCCTATTATGGACTTCGTACTTTTTAGAATTGGCTATGTCTAACCTATGCACCAAGTCGGTAGGGTCTTCATGTCATGGACTGATATGTTGGTGTTGTGCTTTTGGCGGTGAGCGCCCAATCTCCAATGCCAGAGTGAGAACGAATACTTCCACTCGCAGGCTCGCAGGCCGCAGTGAACAATGCGCTGCTGAAGACGACACACCTTCCTACATACATGCCTACTATATATCATCATATAGCTTCTCACATACTAAGTACGCGCTCGGTCCGGTTAACCCGAGACTAACTTGATCCAGTAGCTGGGTGCAACCAAATGCTTCCCACTATCTCTTGTCTGGCAGATGTGCTGCTTGCAACGCACGAATGACTCGTATGTTCTTATGTTATGAGAACTGCTCGCTGCGAGGAGATGATTGGCACGAAACATTGTGACTGGCGAAAATGAGATTGTCGAAATATCTATCGCATCATGCTTGGATATACTGCGGTCCGGGATATAGGTAGGTACATATACTAGGAGGAGGGGTCGTCTTCCTACATACTACGTATATGGCTGACACTTGTGCTACGCTGGCTGAAATCCCCAGCTAGGGCTGAAGTTTTTGCTGAGTGCGCTTGATTTCGTCTTAGTACACTTACGTTATAAGCAGATATTAATATCTCCTGCCGATCACACATTATCCCAGTAATAAGAGAAAGTGTCGTCAATCGAGCCCACTTTTTACTTTATTCTTGGTATCAAGCTGGCTGGGCTAGGCTGGTATCCGAAAGAATGAATCCTCCGGCAACTTTGGAAGCTAGCCATCCTTCATTCAAGGGCGACGATCAGCCCGACTCTCCGGCTACCTAACACCTAGCAGTAACGTGCAGACCGTGTGAAAAACTTACTATGTCCCTTCTCCATACCATACGCAACTGCCTGCACATGCATGGGTAACATACAGTGGGTGTACGGTGCAAGATACCAAATTCCGATGGCTAGGGTCATGAGCCTGGGCGCATCTATGCGGCACAGCAAAGAAGCTTACTTTTTAAGTTTTTTTAAGGTTTGACCATGCAATGCAGGACCGCTCACATCGTTCCATTGTTCACTGAAACTTATCCGATCGAGTATTGGCCAATGGCCATTCTTGGATATATTCTTCGTTCCTGAGTCTTGGGATTCGGTTAGGTGTTCCTTCGGTTAATGACTCGGCAGACCGTAAAGCGCGGCTTGGGTACAGCATTGGGCAGCTAGACTGCTACTAACCCCATGCGTTTCTTCATCTCGGGCTCCCGGGCGCGAACTAAAGAGACATTTACACAGTGAGATAGATCCGTCGAATGCACGCCGATTACTGTTCTTCGTCATGGCAGTGCTTCGCTGTCCCCACATGGGGGTTTAAACGACAGACCCTCACGAAGCAGGACTGGTCAAGTTCGATAAGCATGGATCTAACGCGCTACTCTAGTTGACTTGACACTATTTCTAGTCATACAGTAGTGTATGAGCATGCGGTCGTGGGGAGTATTCATCTAGCGTAGTCTACGCCATATGCGGTTGATGATGGAGAAATATAGTGTAAGTGCTATCTATTTCCGGCAGTTAGTGCTATTGTGCGGTTTGCGCTCTGCTTACCATGGATGCTCTACAGTCTCAAGACTGGTACTCAAGATGTCTGGATCAACTGCCTGCCTATTCAGGTGCTGTGTAGACTGTCTTACTAGCATCGTAGTATCCGACCCCCATTCCAAAGTCTTGGAACTTTCGTTTCATTGACCGCTGCTAGTGGCTACGGACGGGCGTGGGTTACGCGAGAATTTCACCGGCCGGCATCTCGAAGATAGCTGCCTCTAATAGGCTCCAAGGCTTGCGCCTTGCGCCACGCCAACCGATGGAATAAGCAATGGATCCCATCTTCGCCTTGTCCGTGCCGTGGGTGTATCAGTGTCCACCCCAGCTTACACTTTTAGTCGAAACTTCTGGCGCCAGTCATGTGTGTAGAATTCCGCCAAGCCTGCTGCTAGTGCGGACGACGAGGTGCTGTGACAATACGGTACCTAGTGCACGGGTTGACATTCGTCAACAAGCATAGATAATGACGGGGCTAGATGGCTGCAGATGACATCCTGGACCGTCCTAGGTCAGCGTGGAGTCAGACAGCTTGTAATGGAGCGTTCTGGGTCGAACCCTACGGCATGAAACGCCTCTATATAGGGTTGGCGTTCCCTCTCGGGTACACCAGCTGGCCTTGAGGTGATTTCGTACTTTTTGTTCTCCCTACCAAGCACGAAATTTCAATATGCCTGCCGCTTGGGTCTATCCAGTGCTCGCCCTCGTGGGCTGGGCGATATACCGCATTCTCCAGATCGGTAGCAGACCAAAGGACTTTCCCCCTGGACCACCGACCCTCCCGATCATAGGTAACTTACATTTGATGCCCAAGGAGAATGGTCATGTTCAGTTCAAGAAATGGGCCGAGGAATATGGGTACGATGGTTTGTTCCTAACCTGATCAAACATAGCTAATGATGTTTGGATAGACCGGTTTACTCACTTATGCTGGGACCCAATGTCATGATCGTATTCAGCTCGGACCAGGCTGTAAAAGATACTTTCGATAAGAAGAGTTCCATCTACTCATCTCGCCCTGAGGTCTACATTGCACGAACTGTCGGTGGCTCACACAAGGTTGATGGCGGCTACCGCGTTCTGAACATGGTGAGTCGAAACTGGACAGTCGAGACATACATCTATACGATCGCACTGCCGCTGACATGTCATTCTTAGCCATATGGTGACCGATGGAGAATGGCTCATCGTGTTTACCACAGCATTCTTAACGTCAGGGCTGCCAAGAGCTTCGTTCCCTATCAAGATCTCGAGAACAAGCAGATGCTTCAGGGTTTCCTGGACAAGCCCGACTCGTTTGTAGATCACTTGCGTCGCTACTCCTTCTCGTTGACCACGCAGATGATCTATGGTTTCCGAACGCCCACATTGGACGACTGGAGACTAAAGTCGTTGTTTCACAATCTCCACCAGTTCTCCAAGGCCATGGGTACCGCCTCTGCTATGATCTTAGACATGTTTCCCCCTCTGCGTGCCTTGCCGGATTCCATCCTTTCAAGCCGAGCTCACGCTAAGAAACTCCACGATATCGAGTTGAAGTTCCACAAGGGTAACTGGATGGAAGTAAAGAAGAAGCTCAAGGCGGGTACTGCTAAGGTTAGTCACCCTTATCCCTATGTTACCTCTTGATTCTTTGTATGCTCATGCTGCTCCTTTTAGCCCTCGCTGTGTGTCGATCTGATCAAGGCCCAAGATGCCGAAGGCTTCTCTGACGAACAGGCTGGCTACATCGCCGGCAACTTATTGGAAGCTGGTGCTGACACGACGGCTGCCCAACTTACCGGTTTCGTCCAGGCTATGCTACTATTCCCTGAGGTGCAAAAGAAGGCTCAAGAGGAGCTCGACCGTGTCTGCGGCGGCCGACTCCCCACCATGGACGACTGGGATGACCTCCCTTACATCCGCGCCTGTGTAAAGGAAACCAACAGATGGATGCCGACAGCCATTTTGGGTATTGCTCACTCCAACAACAAGGAAGATGTGTATATGGGCTACAGAATCCCCAAGGATTCTATGTGCGTCGTAAACGTCTGGTATGTATCGCACCCAACAAGTACGTCGGAAACCTCGACTGACTTTCAATTCACAGGGCTATTCACATGGACCCCAAGCGCCACCCCAACCCATCCGTGTTCGACCCTGAGCGTTACATTAACGACAACACGACGTCTCAGGAATCCTCGCAACAGAGGGACGTATCAAAACGTGACAACTTTCTCTTCGGTGTTGGCCGCCGTATCTGCCAAGGTATGCACATTGCCGACCGATCGATGTTCCTCGCCATCTCCCGTCTTCTCTGGGGTTTCCGTATGGAGGTGCCCCTGGATAACAACGGCAAGCCTATCACTCCCGATCCAACCAAGTTGATCCCCGGCATGCTGGTCCAGCCGGAGCCTTTCCCGGCAGCCATCCACCCCCGCACACAGAGGCACGCCGAAATCATCCGCGGCGAGTGGGCTGATGCCTTCAAGCTTCTCGACGACGAGGGACAGTGGAAGGAAATTCCAAAGGGCATGCCTCTGTCGACGTACGAGCCCGTGTCGGCTGCAGATCTCGAGAAAGCTTAAGTGGAGTAATGTTCAATCCACGCCTTACTACTGTGCATCAAAGTATATACTGCACATTACGAATATGCACATAGTGCGAATAGCGGTGACAAAATTCATTGGTCGCCATTCAGGGTACATAGCCGGAGATATTTCTGTATATGGGATGGATGGGTCATGGTGGCCTGGCATGGTCGGTGCTTGGGTTTTGTTTTTCATGATGGATGGGCGTGATACCAATGAATGAGAGGGGTGCAATGGGATCATTTGTTTTCAATGCATAGAGGAGTACTGGTGTGATATCGGCCATAGCTTGGCTTGCTTTGATAGAGAAAATGACACTATTCAACTTTAAAGGTCTCAATAAATAAAATATGAAAAGATGCTTAGCTTATGCTTGATATTATAAATGATTAGTCTTAGCAAGCTTTATTTTTACATGGGGTTAAGAGCTAGCAAAAGCTTCCTACCACGGGTAGTTTAGGAAAAGCTATGTGATTATTGTCTTCTGTTGTATAAGAA
Organism: Xylaria sp. FL0043; assembly: GCA_022578865.1. Lineage (NCBI taxonomy): Eukaryota > Fungi > Ascomycota > Sordariomycetes > Xylariales > Xylariaceae > Xylaria > Xylaria sp. FL0043. Next base: position 148,855 of record MU397296.1, read on the forward strand.
AAACAGAGTTCTAAAACCAGGAGCGTAGAAGCGATGTCTTGCTTATTTGTATTTCCGAGGTCTATAGTGTACTCGGAGTGAACAGAATGTGGCCGCCTTCTTGAGTCTTGTTAGAGCATCAACAATACAATAAGCTTAACTTAGGAGATGTTCTATGTCCAGCGTTTCATAGGAAATAGTTAACATACCGATATAGATTACACACCCTATACACACAAGAATGATGATTCTTGACTTCCCAATAGTGCTTCCAGCTCTTGAAACCTCCAGTCTGTGAAGGACTAATTGTAAAACTCAGTATGTGTATCGCCTTACCTACCAACCGATAAAGAGGATGGTTCCGTTGATTTGCAACAAAGTCACCCTCTTACCTGTTGAATATAGAAGAACAACCTTGGCCGCCTAATTCGTGTTTTGATTCCTCGAGAACTATCCGTGTTATTTGTCAGGATGTAATTATAGCCAAGTGCGTGGATAGACTATGAGGCGGTGCTCATGATCGTGAAGTGATAATGCTGCTGCCTAGCTGCGAGAAGAGGCTACTAGCCGGCTGAGCTTTCTCATGATCGAATACGAGGGATTTCTCGGGGGCTGGTTAACTATAGAGAGAAAGGAGCACCACGAGTGGCAGGAATAGGAGGCTATCTATAGCGAAGAAGAGTGAAGATCACTCTGATTTATATGTTCAAGAATGTAACTCGACCTGGGACAAGTCGTGGAAATCCAACATTACGAATTCATCTATTAATCGGTTTTTCATCCGTGCCTTATATTCACTCCTTGCTCCTGTACCCCCTACGTCGACATACACAAATATGTATGTTACTAACCGCCAGTACCATGGATAGAACTATGCATGCATCCTAGGATCGTCGTCCCCAGCGTTTCTAGTTACGCAGATTGCCATTCAAATGAGTGAACGCCTTCTACAAAGTTTTTAACTGTTATACTCAAGTGAGGCCCGCTGTGAGAGAGTTACATTAAGATCACTCATCGTAGACCACGGAATATATCAATGAGTTGTGTGAAGGTAGTGTAGTCACACAATAGTCATATCGTGACTTCATAAGAACTTTCTAAGTACTCATACACCTACCAACTAAGAATGAGATAGAGATAGATGTACCCGTATCAGGAATTTCTGATAATGGGGCTCTGACTTGAATGAACATTGATGCTCATCATCATCCGTCGGCTGTTACTATCATGGGTTAACCGATCTGAGCCCCCGTCTCACTATTACTCGCTCTCTCACGGACAGGATGAGAGGGGATGAAGCACCGGAGACTTGTTTATCTGTTGGCCAGTGAACCCTGCCATAGAGATTACTATCTAGCCTACGAGGAACAAGCGACTGGTGCGGCATAAATGGGTCGTAGCTCGCACAGGTAACGCCCATAGCGATTCTTGACGGCACGTTTGGACAGAATGGTTAGTAATTGGGTAACCATGCTCGATATGACTTGGGTACAGGGGGGTCGCATTGCATCACTAGATACACTTGTAACAAGTTTATTCCCCGGCACCACGTTATAATGCATATATCGCTCTGTGCTACTAGTACACTATAAATACGCCAATAAATCACTCGCTAGATACCGAATTATATTTACCACATACGCGTACACTGCGTTGAACTTGAATGGAGGAAGAAAGACATAATGGCCTAATAACAGCATATGGACGGTACGTACCTGATGACGAGGCTTGTGGCTGAGATAGATGTGGCGGCGAAAGAGAATTCAACGGATAACGGACTGCGCAGTTGGTTCGGCGATGCTAGATTCCAAGTTATTTCGAGTACTAACCTCGGTAGAGGTATTGTTTGTAACTAAGTAAGTGTCTAGCCGCTCCGTATTCTGCTGCCTGGATGCAAGTCAGATCTGGAGAACCTTGCGGTAGAACCACAGATGGACTAACGTAGGTACTTCAATAATAGCTGCTTGGCAACACGGCGGAAGTGGCGGTTGTGCGTAACCAATTACGCAGCATCTTTGCAGTGCCTAATCCTTTCGTTGGTGGTACAGCATTCGGGAGGCTGCTTTGGCTCCCGGGGCTTTCTTTTGTCGAAGTGGATGTTGCGGTATTATACTGAGTGAGTGATCGTAATTTGTTTGAGTATTAATCTGCTTGTTAGACCCTTACTGTAATGGAAAGAATGCCAAGCTAGGAGGCCTGTAACGCTACACTACACTACGTAGGCAGATAGACTCTAACGTCGGGTATAATAGCCGACTGCTTGTTTGGTGGTGTACGACATATCGTAATATGGGGTCCAAAGATATCGAGATAGACATGGGTACACTACAGTACAAAAGGAAAGGGGCGGTTTTGCTTTAATGGCACCATCACGAATCCTTCTCGTCAAAAATTGACAATGCCCGCTGATCGAGTATGTACTGTCACGTAATTTGTCTTAGTCGAGCTGGTCTTAAAAAGCATTGGATTGTTTTAGAAGAGATAAAAGTTAAGAATAAGAAAACAGGTAGCAAAGAGAATTAGTACGGCTATTAAACGACGTCACTGCATCAGCTGATGGCCAATCCATTGTCACGGGAACCAGTAGCTGGGAAGGCACTGCCATGTTTTTCAGTGGCTGAGAAGCTGCTAAAAGAAAGTATGCCCGCAAAGTGCTTTGTAACTAAAGTGGGTACCTGGACAGGCTTCAGGGAACATCCCCCTTGACGCGCGACGTAACGAGCTAGGTGCTATGGCTGGTTGCGCTGCAACGCTACTGCCGCTAGCCTAGGGAGGGGAGCCGTGGAAGGTGCAATGTGATTGGTCGCTGGTTGCTGCTTCGCCCGCTTTGTTGATCTGAAACAACATCATTTGCGCAATTCCTAATCAATTTCACTGCTGCTAAGCCCAACGACAGCAGCGACAACTGCAGTGTGCCGTTATACCGTCCCGTCGCCCCAACAAGCAAGCGAGCAGCAGGAGAGTAGCAGCTCAGCCCTCTAGCGCTCACTTATCGCACTTCTCTTTTGCGCATGTCCGCATCGCTTTCAACTATCTTTCCGACCTTTTCTCTATCTCGTTTCTTCGTTCCGAGGCTGCTGAAACAAACAACCACTAAACCAAGCACCACCTTATTGGAAGTGTATCAAACGACAGGAAGGGTAGTTTTGGGAATTGAGTTGTACTAGACATCATTCGAGTACATATGTAGGGATCCCATCGTCTGCCATACAAGTAGTAGACCAGCATATACCTACCACCTCGAAGTTTAAAGTCGGCCAACCAACAAAACAAGGCTTGGCTCCCTGGATCTGCTGTGCGAAACCCCGACCCGTCTGCGCGACTCCTTGATACAACCGACTGCCTGGCCCCTTGACGCTTTTTTTTGATAATACTGGTCTATTATCAAAGGGAGACGGGATTGGCGCCGTCGTAGTAGACTGCCGGGTTGTCCCCATTCCAGTCTATGCATGCCACTCACATTCCGACCAACCCTCCCTCTCGTCTTTAGCCTGCCACGCGCATCGCACTCGTTCGCTCGTCCGATCGCTCGACCGACCGTTGGGTGTTCTCCTTAAGACACATTAAGTGGATTCGCACGGGCATAAACTACAAACATGTCGTATAATCGCCTAGGTAAGCCCATGAACCCAACCTCGAACCTTATAGTGGTTGTCTTTGTATTGTCTTGTTTTGTTCTCTCTTTACTCCCTGGCCACGCCTTGGTTCGCATTTGTGTCGTCATCCTCAAAGCAAGAGAAAGTCTACTTTTGCTGTTATTCTGCTGGCAACTTCCTTGCTAGTTACCTCTGTTGCAGGGCTGGCCTACCATGCGACAAACTCAATTCATTCTATTGCGAACACAACTATAACTCTAGCATTCCTCTTCTAACCCGCTTTTACTTCAGACGACAACTATTACGATCCGACGATGGATAGCCACCGGGTGCACCAGCGCCCGCACCGGTCGCCCTCGCCTGGACATCCTTTGCAGAGCGGATATCAGCTCGACGATGTACCCTACGGCGAGTACGATGCGCACTCGAACAGCCATCTCGATATGCCCGGTCCTGGCTCCTACACACCAAGCGATAACTTGCCGCTCAATGCTGCGCATTCCGCTAGCGACTTATCCTACGTCCCTGGCCACAACCAGGGATATAGCTCCGAGTACGCCGTGAACCCAGAGCAGCACCACGATGCTTATTACAATCAACCATACGAGCCGCACCACACATCGACGCCTCTGAACGACCACCAAGGCTATGATTACGACGACCATGACGGGGAGCCTATATTGACCCAGAACGATTCATATTCGCACGCGCAGGCGCAAGATCCTTACAGAGACGAACCGCAGCGGCAGCCTTCCGCGCCCCTCAAGAGATGGAAGACGGTGAAACAGGTCCTTTTGTACCGTGGAAACTTGGTTCTTGACTGTCCAGTGCCACCTCGTCTGCTAAACCAGCTTCCCCACGGTGAGCGCGACGAGTTCACACACATGCGCTATACCGCAGCAACGTGTGATCCAAACGACTTTTATTCCGAGAACTTCACGCTTCGTCAGAAACTATTCAGCAAACCGCGACATACCGAACTTTTTATTGTAATTACTATGTACAATGAGGACGATATCTTGTTCGCGAGGACCATGATCGGTGTACTGAAAAATATCGAGTACATGTGCAGTCGTAAGGAGAGTAAGACATGGGGTCAGGATGCCTGGAAGAAGATTGTGGTCTGTGTCGTGAGTGACGGCCGTGCCAAGATCAATAAGAGAACAAAGGCGCTCTTGGCGGGTATGGGCGTTTACCAAGAGGGTATTGCCAAGCAGCAGGTGAACGGCAAAGACGTTACGGCCCATATCTACGAATACACCACCCAAGTCGGCATGCAGATCAAGAACGATGTTGTGCAGTTGATCCCCAAGAAGCAGCCGGTTCAGATGCTGTTCTGCTTGAAGGAGAAGAATCAGAAGAAGATCAACTCACACAGGTGGTTCTTCCAGGCTTTTGGGCGCGTTCTGGACCCTAATATCTGCGTTTTGATCGACGCTGGTACTAGACCTGGAGGCAACTCCATTTACCAACTTTGGAAAGCTTTCGATCTGGAACCAAGCTGCGCTGGGGCCTGTGGTGAGATCAAGGCCATGCTGGGTACGGGTGGCAGGCATCTACTCAATCCTCTGGTCGCTACTCAGAATTTCGAGTACAAAATGAGCAATATTTTGGACAAGCCTCTCGAGTCAGCGTTCGGTTTCATTTCCGTCTTACCTGGTGCGTTTTCGGCATACCGGTATATAGCATTACAGAACGACAAACATGGCCAAGGTCCGCTGGAGAAGTACTTCAAGGGTGAAACGCTTCATGGCGCGGGTGCTGGTGTCTTCACGGCGAATATGTATCTGGCTGAAGACAGAATCCTCTGTTTCGAGCTGGTAACTAAGCGCAACTGCCATTGGGTTCTCTCCTACGTCAAATCTGCAACCGGCGAGACGGACGTTCCGGACACAGTAACGGAGTTTATTCTACAACGGCGTCGTTGGTTGAACGGTTCGTTTTTCGCCGCCATCTACGCCATTGCTCATTTCTACCAATTCTGGCGATCCGACCACTCCGTTCTCCGCAAAACCGCTTTTTTCATCGAATTCATCTTTCAAACCGTGAACCAAATCTTTGCCTGGTTTGCTATTGGCAACTTCTTCCTTGTTTTCAAGATCCTGACCAAAAGTCTCGGCGGCGATATGCTCTTGGGTAATGCCGGTACGATTTTAAGTGTTGTTTTCGAATGGTTCTACGGTGTCTGCCTGGTCGCATGCTTCGTGCTGTCTCTCGGTAATCGCCCGGCAGGTTCCGGGAAGCTTTACACGGCCATGGTCATATTCTGGGTAATTATCATGATGTAAGCATCTATCGAGCTCTCACCGTCTCTTCCGATATGCTAACGTTAACACTAGATACTTGACATTCGCCGCGGTCTTCATCTCAGTTGTCGCTGTACAACAGCAACTCAAAACCGGATTCAGCGTCAGCGATATTTTCCAGAACAAAGTGTTCTTCTCTCTGGTAGTCTCTTTGCTGTCAACCTACGGCCTCTGGGTCATTGCATCGCTGCTCATGTTCGATCCCTGGCACATTCTCACCTCATTTGTACAATACCTAGCTCTGACACCTACATACGTTAATGTCTTGAACGTGTATGCCTTCTGCAATACACATGATATCTCGTGGGGTACCAAGGGCGACGACAAGGCCGAGGAACTTCCTAAGGTTGACACCAAAGACGGCAAGGGTAAGACCGACTTGCCAGACGAAGGCGATCTCAACGCACAATACGAGAAGGAGCTCCAAGTATTTGGTACAAAGCAGCCAAAAGCAGTCAAGGGACCCAAGTCGGAAGCGCAAAAGGCCGAGGACCAAATGGATTACTACAGATGGATCCGCTCACTGGTGGTTCTGATCTGGATCTTTACGAATTTCGGTCTCGTGGCCCTCGTCCTTAGCACGGCAGGTGTCGAGGACCTCAACCCCGGTCATACCGAGACCGAGGCAGATGAGGATGCGCGCTCCACTCTGTATACTACCATCATTCTGTGGAGCGTTGCTGGTCTGAGCGCATTCAAGTTCATCGGCGCCTTATGGTTCCTCATTGTTCGCTTGTTCAGAGGTGTATAGAATATGCGAAAGAGGATGACGGCCATCGATGCCGGAATGTGTCATGAAATTTTCTGTCTAAATAAACTGCTTTTTCCTGTTTTTTTCGCTCCATTGTACACTTTTCCTCTGTATGAAGCCGAGACATGCTGGTCTTCTTATTTTTGGTTATCTATTTGTTTTTCACATCTGTAGGCGTTGAAGCCTACTTTTTCTCGGCTTTCTCCTGATACCCCAGGGGTTTCACCATCGCAGGGAAACAAGAGGAAGCATGGCAGGAAGCGATGAAAGAAGAATGAAGGGGGTTATTCCTCGCGAGAAAGGATATGTTAAGGGATATGTTAGGCTTAGGAGACTTGGCATAATGTGTACGTATGTATGTACGTATATATGTATGTGTGAGCGGACATTATTTGCATGAAGCGCTAGCCAGCGATCGAGCGGGCGCGAGAGAAAGAGCATGGCATAGAGAAGCAAATAGCTAAGGTCGATGTTGATAAGAAGTAGCGTGCATGTGTTGAAGAACCTCATGAAGACTATTGTGGAGATACTGTGGACACACACACACACACACACACACACACACACACACACACACACACACATATATATATATATATGAATTAACTGATGAGAGAAATAATTCTTCCTTTGTAAATAATCTCACGGATCTATCTACAGTATGTCCACGTGCGTAGTAAATAAGCTAAAACGCTCGTTACTAACTTCGGTACTGGAAATACCAGCACCAAAATTCAAATTGAAGTCAAATATCGCCGTTAAAAGTGGCACATCTCATTTATTCTATCAAACCGCCTTTCTTCGCGGTTCCGTAATCAGTGTCAAGATACCTAATTAGCAAGTAGGTAGGTATGCCAAGCAATAAGTAACGACTTAAGCAGCATTTACGGAACTTCGCTTCCCAACCTCTCCAACTCCTCCTTAATGAATTCGCGAGCGTTAAGCAATTCCGTGCTGCCGTATACGACCCTCTTCTTAGCTCTTCCCTCGTTCGTGCGCTTGACCCATTCCTGGAGATTGCCGTACTCGTCCATGCTGCCGCCGCCGACGGTGAACACGATGGCATCCGTGTAGCCCTGCCTCCGCTGTCCGAAGCTGGCTCCGGTACCGGGAGTCTGCACGCCTAGCGTAGCTGCGCCCGGTAGCGAGCCCGGCGTGCTGCTGGCGCCCGCTCGGACGGCGCTGGGGGGTGGCATGGTGCCCCGAGCGTTTGCACTCCGCGGGTCGAAGTAGAGGTAATTCTCCGTCTTGGCGATGGCGGACGTGGAGGCGGTCTGTGGATCCATGATCGATTCCACGATCTTGGTGACTGTAAGATCACGGTTGGCGGGGAGGAAGTTCTTGATACCTCCTATTAAAGAGTCGAAGTTAGATGCGAGATTGGTGGGGACTCCTACACCTGTCTCCTTTAGACGGTCTGTTAACCGAGTGGAGAGGGAGGAGAACCGCCCGAAGAGATCTGTGGTGCCGGATTGTGAAGCTGGTTGTGAAGGATTATTAATGGTAGTTAATTGGGTCATTTTAGTTGTTGCGCGAACTCTGGTGGAATTGTTAGCCTCCAACAACTCATTTTTGGCTTGGAGTAGATGCATATACGTACTGTCGGACATAAGCCAGGCATGTGGTGTCAACGCCAGCCGCCGTGAGAGCTTCCTCAAACTGAGTCCAGTCTGCTCTACTAACTTCTTGCTCGGTACTGAGGAACCATATTATGAACAATCGCAGTTTGTCTAGAGATTCGGTGCCCTTCGACCCATCCTTGATAATTTCAAGCATCTGGGCTTTTGTTTGTTTCATGACATTCTCCTCTATTTGGAAATAATTATCCAGTTGTCGATTCTTGATACCCGACAGCAGCGCTGCCAAAATGTTCATGTGCATATCGAGGACTGCTTTTCTCTCTCGCAGCTCAGGTAGTAGGGTTATGGCGGCCTTGAGATGTTGTGCGCTTGCACTAGTGTCATTCTGGAGGTCTTCTATTGACGAAGCGCCCGTCTTCTTGGTGATCTCGGCAGCGTCTTCCTTATATCGAGACAATTCGGCGTCAATATCCTCGGCGACTTGTGGGAAAGGCATCGCAGCATTCTTCTCCCAAAAGAAGTCAGAGGAAGTTAGGTCGTACGCCTTTTTGGTGACCCCCTTAGCCGGGTTCTCTTCATCAACAGGAGTTTCAATGGTTATCCGGTTAAGCTTCATATTTAGAACATCGTGTACCAATGACTGGTATGTCCAGGAGTGGGACAGCATTGGGTTCAGATCCACATTACGATCGAGAATGATGAGAACGGGCCTTGAGGTAGGAGTTCCGGCAGACGATGTTGGTCTTGCGTTGAAGAGGTTGTCCTTTGAATTCAAAATGTGGTCACGAAGCTTCCGGTCTAGTTTGCCGGCGATCATGTCTGCGGCCGCACCTTTCGGGCACCTGATTATAGGGATAACACCTGGCATTGTGTTAGCTCGGCGCCTACTAGAGCGGGGGTGAGCATATTAAGGTCGCACCCATGGTCACGATGACACTGAACAACCCACTGACTATACGGTCGACGACATAGTCCAGCTCCTCGTCCTTTGTCTTTGCGCTGTTCAATGCCCAGTATGTGTGCTCTTTCTGCATGCCGAGACTGAACAGATCGGGCTCAGCAACTATGAAGTTTAAGTATTGGTCGAACAGCTGAGCTATGTGTTCGGCGGTGCCGGCCGTGGCGGTTTGGGCGGCGAAGTCTTCGAGTAAGGGTCGCGGTATGGAGGAGAGGAAGTTGATGTAGGCGGGAGAGTAAAGGCCCTTTTGTAAGTCGGCGGTTATATTTTGCAGTGACTTTGCGTTCGGCTCGACGAGGTATATGACGGGGACGTCTGGTATGGGATGTCGTACGGCGGAGATGTGCCTATCCAGCAGCAGTACTGTCGATTAGCCATTGCTCTCTCTCATTCTCTCTCTATATATATTCTCGGCAACAGAAGCTAGCTCAGGCCAGTACACAGCTCGGACGGTGATGTGATAAAAGTCGCATAGTATGTGGCATGACATGGCAATACGTACATGTGCATGGTGACGCCCATGGAGCGCAAGTCGCTCACGCGCAGGACGCTGCTGATGACGTCGCGGCCGAGGTCGTCGAAGACGAGGACCTTCCAGATGGGATCGCCGTCGGCATTGAGGATGGGCCCGACAGGCGCAAGCCCGTTCGCATGGGCGTCGTCGTTCTCATCCTGCGATATCGTCTCGTTGAGGTTGAGGATCTTCTTCAGGGACGCTATCAACAAGCCAGTATGAGCAGGAGTATGACACACACATACACATGACTGTGCGATGTAGAAAAAGGGAATGCTCACCTATCTGGCGATCGCGCAACGAGTGCCCGGTGGCCATGACGAGATGGACGGTGGCCTAGCTAGACCGAGCAAAGCAAGAAAGCCAGCTCTGAAGCCAACCTTGGTGATCCTCGTGCGGTGAATTGGGGATGTTATGTGGAAATAGTAGAACGGAGCCCGTCTACTACGTAATCTACCTCGGGTAAAGCATCAGAAAACACGAATGTGAAACCGGACATCGGTGTAATCGGTGCCTTCTCGATTAATGTCGTCGTCCTCGTGGTCGGCAGCTCAATCTTCAATGTGTCCCGACCTTGTAAGTCGGAGCCACTTGGCATGCATATACCGAGCTGTATGCAACTGTGGGGAAGGTCGAAGCTGCTGATGTCAACTTCAATGCAATGTTGGTACGTACCATGCCCCACGTGTGTGGTGCTATGTACCTCCTCTAATACAGGGCTTCACGTCAGTAGATACTTCATAGGTCGATCTTGAGGGTTCGTGTGGATTCATTTGTTGTTTAATTTTCAGTTTATATTCCATGACGCAAGATGATTCAGGAAAAGGATAACGACCACGAAACTTAGTTTACGGATTAGGTGCACCACTTTCCAAGTCTAGACAGCCGGCGCCCATGATTTTGGTCACTGCCCTTGACGAAACTGCAACGACTGAGGGCTTTCAAGTCCCTTGCATTTCTGTGGCAGAAACACATTCTCCCTCCCGTGAAATATGATTATCTACGATGCATAATGGTTACCTATAACTGTTCCTGAAGGAACTCTCGCAAGCATGGCTACCGAAGCAGCAGAGCGTTTCCAGGCCGAGTTAGACCTGCTGCTTGCCATGTACCCGGAGTCTCTGAGCTTCTCTCCAAAGGCCCGAGAGCTGAAGTACTCGCATGTCGATAATAATTCTAATGTCAAGGCTCCGGCGGTTCTAACACTGCGATTGCCGGATACTTACCCTCTTTCTGGAGCACCTGAAGTTATCTCTGCCACGGGGCACAATAAACAAGATCTGAGATCCGCTACGAAGGCAGTGTTTAGTTCTCTTGAAGCTCCCGCCGGTGAAGAGGTGCTGGACGCTCTGCTTCTCGCTTTTGACGACTTAGTTTCATCACAGGAGAGTCTACGTCAAGATACGGCTATACAGGCGACAGGGCAAGCTGAATATAGGGGCACCGATGCGCTCGCTAATAGAACGGTCATAATATGGCTCCATCATCTCCTCAACACGCACAAGCGCAAGCTGGCCTTGAACCCCTCGATGGCTAGCTCCAAGATTTCCGGGGTTACGAAGCCCGGTTACCCAGGAGTGATGATCTTCTCGGGGGAGAGGAGCGCAGTCGATTCACACGTGTCGGAATTAAGGAATCAGAGATGGCAAGCCTTCCAAATTCGGTACGACACGGATAACGATGCGACCCCATCTGAGATATGGCAGTTCAAGCATGGCACGGGTATTTGCGAGGTTGGCTCGATGAGTGATGCCGCGCAGAGCATCGTGGATCCGCAACTCAGGGAAATCTTTCTGGGCTGCATTGGTGTTAAATGACGAAAATTTGATATGCACTAAAAACGTGCATAATTTTCCTATGTCAAGGAAATCGGTCACTTCAAGAACTCACCTCCACTACGAGCTCCTGCTACTCTTCGGGATCGTGGCACGCATGATAGCGAGTTTCGGACTGGTCCATTGCTAGAAAGCTCTGGATACGAATGTCGCCACTACCACTTGAAAGCTGAAAGCTTTTGCACACCCCTGAGAGGACTTAGCACAAATACTCAGCAATGGAATCAGCTAATATATGCTCGTCGATGTCGGTGTAGGTTGCAGATGTCCTAATACTCGGTACAGCTGCCGCGTGCTTTGCGCATACCCGCCTACTCTTCATTTAGCCCAAGAAGTCATCGACGAACGATAGCATGCGTGAAGCAAGGCATTTCAAGACCTAGGGCAAATCTTTGCAAACCTAAATTTACTACCTCGCAAGCATGATTGCTACACCCGTTGGAGATGCCTTTATCGCAGCGCGCGAAGAAATGTTCACCCCTTGCAGTCCATATACGCAGAGATCACCGCCGTGAATAGCAGCGCATCCCATGCTGAACTCCGTAGGTCTAGGCAACGTCTTGATCTTATTGCGAATTCGACGAGGGAAAAACCGTGTAGAATACACATATATACCAAACACGCTAGCCTCGATGGTGTCAACTTTATATGTTATGACCTAAATGTGATACTGCGAGTACAATTGCTAGGACCTGTGTCTTTTCTCTCTGCTGGATGAATAAGCCGTTTCAATTCGACAAGATCAGAGTTCAACACCCAGCATAGAGCGCATAGTCAAGAAAACTGGGGAATGAATGATCTTGGATGCAGGACCTAGCAGATTCAAGTTATCAGATATAGAAGGCATGCTTGCAATCTTTCGCGCGCTTTTTCACACTTACGCGTCAAAGTGGCTTCACTTTCTAGAAACCCCATCTTTCTTTGTTTATATCGGGCTATGTTTGATATAGAGGGTGGTCTACGTACATACTTTCAGCACCGAATAAATCGAAAAAGCTACGTATTATTCTACATACGACGCCTTATCCTTACGTACCTAATCAATAACCTATTTCTTCATCTAAGCTCTCCATTAAGGTGTGGATTGTGATTGTAGGCAGTGTCCGCGAGGCCAGGTGAGCTACATGTGCCATACCGAGACCCACTCCTATTCTTGCCCTGTGGCTGTGGACTGTACGCAGAACCGGAACAGCCCCCAGAAGATTGCCGCTTGTTTCATTTTCAGCACTTATCTGCCCTATCTAGGTAGGTACCTTAGGTACCTAACTTAGCGCCTTTTAGTGCCGGGGTTCTTTAGGCGTCGCGCGCCGCCTCCACCTCCCTTTCTTTCAAAATCCGCTTTGGGTCATCCTGCCTTCCCTTTGCTCTTTTCCCTCCCTCGATCTTTCCTACACTAACCAAACCGAACCTTGTATCCCCCATCCATCCGCCATCATCACCGTCATCATCACCATCCCCTATCATCACTTCCAGCTTCGCGCGCATGTTGGGTTCATAGATCATCGACCGACTAACCCGTAACACTTCTGTTCTACTTCTCCTGGAATCTTAAATAGGTGAAGAGGTCGTCTAACCTAACTTGTCGCTCTTTTTTTTCCTCCGACGCCAGCCCATTTCTTGGTCGCGTCACTTTCGCAGCAGATCTGTTCATCCGGGCCACACAACAAACGCCCGATCAACCCTCCCCTTCTTTTTTCAATCCCAGCCATCGGCGGTTACCATTCTTCAGCCCTGGACCATCTCAAATTACTCAATAATCACGAGAGATAGACTCACGGAGAGGTTGCCCAATTAATTACATGCGAAAACTTATCCATGTTGTAAACTTACTGCTCTCATTTTAAGAGGGGATAACGGAGTATGCTGGGTCTGCTTCAACTACTACTTACGACTGCATAATCAGTAGCAATCACAGCCACAGCGTTGTTGATTAAGGACTGGAAATAATCACCAACTTAAGGGTATGCTGAAAACCACCAAATCCCCTTTCCTCCCTTTGATATTCCCTACCACACCCCCCTAGTCGAAAGCTCGCAGGATTGCGCGTTATCCGTGTTCGCATTTGGTTCTGTTGGAGGGGCGAGGGCAAAAAAGCAAGTATATTGTGAGTGCCAGCTGGCATCTGTTCATCCTCTGCTGTCATTGGCTGCTTCCCCTCTTAGTCTCCGAAACCCCGACCGTCAAACTGCAAAAGTGAATTGCAGGTGGTTCAGGCTGAGGAGGCTCGGAGCGGGAATGGACAACCAAGTCATGAGCAGCAAGCAATGAAGTCTGCTGCACTTACAGGTAAAATGTACTTGCAAGAAAGATAACTGGAATCACAGTATTGCCTAGCAGGCCCTGGCTGGATCGAGATAATCTCAATCCGATTTCCCCACTATGCCCATATCACCAGTGACACTACCCCTAAGCTCCCTTCATAAGAATTCCTTCATGTCTTCCATAACCCCTGAAGGTCGCCCAGGCACAATTAGAGGATTAGGGGAGCCCATAAGAGCTGGGACACAGCAGAGAGACTTGCGCATCACTTCATTCACCCATTGATTATGAAAAGATGAGAGCCGTACCCTGCCAAATGGCCTTGGCTCTTTCATTTGTATATGGGTGTGCTTGGATGTGTGCCGGGTTGCTCTGTTTATGTCTTCACTCATCCAGCCTCTGCGTCAGTCTCCAGTCATGAAGTGGTTCAACCTCGCAGCAGCCCAGATACTAGTCAGTCAGTCAATCAGTCCCTCAGCCAGTCAACTTGGCTTAGACCGGAGGGCTTTCAACCGGCAATGTGCACTCCACACATAATGCAGCTTAACATCGCATCAACAACTGAGGCCTTTGCGGTGGCACACCGTGAACTTCCTTGCTGTCACCGGGGTACTTCGACTCTTTAATGCTTCGAAGAGCTTGTAGGCTCCAGCACGCGGCTGATGAGTGCGGCTGATGCTCTGCTATTGTCGTGTTAACTTGGACTCACCGGGACGATGATCACACTTAGGGTTCCCACGGCTCTTGGATTGCTTGCCTTGGCCTGGTTGTAAAACAACATCACAACACACCATAAAATGCATTTTCCGTCGAATTCTGCTCCTTGCAGCAAGTGTTAGCAAGGGCTGCGCTGCCTCTTCTATTCTCGCATGTTTCCTGGTACCATTCTGCCATCGCACCATACTTTGCGCGCACGTCACATCTTGCACGTCCCTGGCTGCCTTTGCTTGGCCATGCCGTGCCTGGCCTCTTGTCGTGTAGCTGAAGCTGATCATCCATTTTGCAGATTCTCAGACTATTCCTTTTTCGGCCGGGTCGGCGCACTCAGGGCTTGCAGAACCACCCACACTTTGTTAGACCCACGCCCCTCTTCGCAGATTCTTCCCACCCACAACTTTTAAGGCCACGCCCCTCTTTCTCACTTTGATAAATTCACGCCATTCTTGTTGACTTCACCACTTCGCATTCTGAACGATCAAGAACAACTGAATGCACCTTGAAGTACTTGTGTGATCACTGCTTTCCCTTCTTTGTCTCGGAGCTCAAATCTTCCAAGAAATTATTGCGAAGTTGCACTTGGTAGGTGGCCTTTTTCCTCGTAGGGCCAACTTTGGTTCCCTGATAAACACACGCCCCACGACATCTTGGCATGCACTCCACTGACGCTACCGTAGGTCACGTGACATCCTTGTTGTTGAACCAGGTCGTCAACCATCTCCAGTATGGCCCAGCATGGGGCATCTGGCTGGCCAATGGGCTCAGCCGGCTCTGGAATGGATGGTGTTGACATCAGCGGGAACAACGTCAACTTTCTCGGACAAGTAGATCATAATGCGGACTCATATCTTGGGGGTCCAGCCGGCCATGACAATCATTACGAACATGTTGGCTATGCTCCGAGTGCAAGTCCATATGGTCAGCAAGGCCATGGACAGTATGCTCCTCAACATCAATATTCCAACATGAGCTTTGGAGTCGAGGGTCAACCTGCGTATGCTCATGATCTCGGTTCCTTAGGTCCTACCCAGGTGGCAGGACAATCGCGTTTGAACGAATACCAGCAATCCAATGGTACCTATCCCAGTGGCCAAAATTTGAATTTCCGACAATTCCCGACTCAAGACCTCGTAGGGCACTACCCTGGGTATACGCAGCACCAACAACAGCAACAACAGCACCAACAACAGCAACAACAGCAGCGACAACAGCAGCAACCACAACAGCAGCAGCAGCAGCAGCAGCAGCAGCAGCAGCAGCAGCAGCAGCAACAGCATGTTGGTACCAATGATTTTCAGCGGAACTCTTGGCTAGAGCCACAGCCGCAGCATAATCCCTACGCTCAAGGACAGCAGCTGTATGGGAACAACGCGCCTGTTCTCCGGATGGCGACGGCTTCACCCGCGCAATCGTCAACACCTAACCCGGAACAGCCTCAGACTTTATATCGGATGGAGCCGGCATCTTCATTCCAGCCTCATGTCCATGGCGGTAATTTCCAGGCTTCTCACCCAGTCTCTTGGCCGCCTCAGACTCAAGCCCAGCGGTTGGGTAATGTTTCAATAGCATCGGCTGCAACCCGTAGTACACCGCCGTCGATGCCTCGCCCACCTACGACTGATCTATCCCGGGCTGGATTCCAACTTCGTCCACCCACAACAAGTGCAACATCAACTGATACCGCGGTGGTTGTTCCTAGGGCGGGCAACCCGGGGGAAGGATGGAAGCCTGTCAAAGGGTGCCCTAATCTCTTCGTGGGTGTGGCGCCGGTGCGACGTCAGGTGGTTACAAATACGCCAGGTGTCAAACCGCATGTTGCTGGTGATAATAAGAATGGCACACGCCTGCTTCCTCTACTTCCAGACCCTCTACCATGCGAAAAACTCCGAGAAGAGGTGCGGCCTTTGGTGGAAGAACTCAAAAGAGTAGGAGAAAGTATCGACAGAGCCAAGCAACATATAAAAGCTGCAACGGTTGGGTCAGAGGAGCATAAAAAGCACACCGATGATCTGAAAAGATTAGAGAGCAGAAAAACGACTCTGGAGAACGAAAAGAAGAAAATAACTGGCAAAGCCGGTAAGTCAATGGACCCTATCATGTGGTGCTGACTCATGTGTTGACATGCTTGAAATAGGTATGGCGAAGGTAGGAAAGAATCGTGCGACAGGCAAATCAGAGGCTTCGGAATATGATAGCGAGAGCTTTACCGAGTCGAGCGCGGAAGAAGATTCCCAGGAGCTCATTGTTCAACAGGTGAGTTGATATCTCACTGATTGCCTACCTAAGTTTGGTGGTCAGCTACAATAACAATACCCCACGGCACGAACTCCCCCCACCACCAGTACTGCTACATTGTCAATTTACTCGCCCTAATAGTGCCGGGCAACCTCGTCGCTATCATCTAACCTTTCGAGTCCCCTAACACCTCAATCCTCTCCTCTACTCGCCCGCCTCCTTTCTTTCCAAGATCTCCCACTTCTATGCTGAATTTTTGCATGTTCTTACCATTGTACTGGAACATTTTGCATAGCTCCTCCCCGTGTAGTTGGATTGGAGCTAACTTTGTATTACTTCATCAATAGATAATGGCTTCGCAGACGCGACCGACGGAGCCTGAAAAAGGCGTCCAATATGATGTAGTGAGGATTATTCGACGCGAAATCAATGTTGACAAGGGCACGTCCTCTCAAGGAGAGAAGGAAGATCCGTGGTCCAAGGTGATAGGCCAAAGAGTGGCCGACTTTGGCAAGTATGTTGTCGACATATGTGCAGAAGCAAAAGCCCTGAGAGAGCAAAAGTCCAGCGCTCCCAACAAGAGCCATGCAGCTCGTCTACAAGCCGCGATCGACCAAAAGTATGACCTTGTCCGTGTAGCCCTTGACACAGCACTTGAGTTCGGCGATGAGGAGACGTTAAGGAACATGGGACAGCATATGAAGTTGATGTCAGGTTTGACGATTGCGTTGAGCCGCCAATTTGCGAACAAGGCCTACAACACTGACATTCCGCGGACTATTCTTCGCTTCATCTCTGAGGCTACATTGATGGACTTGGAGGTCTTCCAGAAAGTGAAATTGTCTACAGTGTTAGAAAAGCATGGCGATAACCTTGATGATGAAGGAAAGCAACTCGTGGCGGAGATCACGAAGAATGCCGAAGAGAGGACTGCCAAAAATGCTGCTGATAAGCCCGCGCTGCCGAGTCAACCAAAACCGAAACCCCTTGACAACGTGAAAGACAATCAAGCCGCTCCGACACAAAAGAACACCACTTCTACTATCAAAAACAGCAACGCTACCTCGAAGCCCCAGGCAACTACTGGTGCGGCTGTGTCCGAGACTGCAAGAAAAGAGACTAAAGCCTACTCGGGATTGATATCTGCAAGAAAGATGGCTAATGGCGCGGCGAAAGCTGCAGTTGGTGCCTCGCCAACGAAACGACCGAGGGACGATGATGCTGATTCCCGTGCGACTAAAAAGCTGGCAGTGGAAAGTACAACGGGCACAGGGAGAACTCCTTCAGCATCGGTCTCTAATTCTACCGCCCCGCCAAACGCTTCCAGCAGCAATGGAACAGTACGCCCTCGACCTTCGGGATCAACTGTCCTTAACAAGTCACGCGCCCCCCCTAAACCCCCCATTAAGAAGCCTGAACCACAAACATCATCCGTATCTTCGACGATTAGCGGCCTGCTTGCAGAAATCGCCAAGCCGGCTGAGAAGCCTAAGCCGCCACCAGAACGGACGGTCAAAGCTCCTGAAACGCCCGAGGAAAGAGAACGTCGATTACGCAAGGAAAAACGGCGAGGCCGGACGGTTACGTGGAAGTCCGATGAAGAGCTAGTTGAGATCCGATACTTCGAGCACGATTCAACCGAAGACGAAGGCCGAGCTAGCAACATGATTCGGGATGCGCGAGACAACCGGCAGGAAGGGCAAATGCTTAAGCAAATGCAGCGGAGCATGCAAGAGGGAGACGATGAGGAGGACGATGATGGAAATCCAACAGAGACAGATATTCGTCCTTGGGCTCCACCTCGACCGTTCGACTACTCCCATCTGGACGCTACCCGGCGAGAAAAGAACTATGTCACTCGTGGTGGCTCCCGCGAGGTTGATTCAGAACAGAAGAAGGTTATGGAGGAATACGAAAATCGAGAATTGATGAGCATATACACCACATTCTCCGAAATCCCCGCCACACCCAGATCCCCTCCGAGAAAGAACGTTGAACCCACGATTCAACCAAGGCAGGCAGTTCTGCAAGCACATGATCCAAAGAGCCGCGAATATCATCAGCGCTCTCAGGAAGCGAAAAGCTATGGCACTACTGCTGCTTGTCAGGCTGCGCTCCAACGCCTGGGGCTTTCCCATAAACCAGCCCAGACTAGCGCTGCGTCGAATACAACGTCTCGCATGATGACTCAAGAAGAACGTGACGCACGCGTGCTGGCCCTTTTAAAGTCGGATAGGGCGAGGAATTATGTCGATCCAAGTCCGTGTGACCCTACGAAAAGTATTGACCCGCCCGAGTCCAGGGATCAGAAGGTGCAAGAGGCGTTTTCTTTTATCTACAGTGTTGTGGAGCAATACAAGAACGCACCAGCCCAGACTGCACAGGCCGCTTCTAATCAAGCCCAGGTTGGTTATACCGGGTATAATTATGGTGCAGCTGGAAGCGCCCAAAATCAATACGGTGTACCTCAAATGAGTCAATTTGCTGCTTATCAAACGCCACCGCAGGCACAACAACACCAACAGGCTTACTCGCAGCTTGTTCACCAAGTTTCTGCTGGCTATCAGACGCAACCTCAGCCACAACAGCAAGGTTACTCGCAACTTGATCAATATGCCGCTATTCTGCAGCAAGTTCAAGCTTTACAGAACCCTCAGCCAACTCCATCTACTGTGGTCCCGCAACCTGCATCAGCACAACCCGACCTAGCCTCTCTTTTAGCTGCTCTCGGTCAATCTACCCAGCAGCCTGCCCAGCAAATTCCAACCGTCACGCAGGATCCCAGCTTAGCAACTTGGCTATCTTGGGCACAAGGCCAGCCTCACTCATACGGCGCACAGCCTCAGGCCCAATCGCAAGGCCAGAGTTACCCTTCATACTCTCAACAATACAACACTACCGAAGCGACTTACGGGAGGCAAGATTATCAATCCCAGAACGATCAACAGTATAACCGAGACAACAGTGACCGTGGAAATCGCAAGGAATTTCCCCACCGCGGGACTAAGGACCAGAAGGGCATCAATCGTGCTCTTATCGGCACCAAGCCATGTACATTCTGGGCAAAGGGTCAATGTGCTAAGGGTGATAATTGCACATTCCGACATGACCCTGCCGATCTTAAATAAGTGTTACTCTAGCAGCAGACAGTAAACACACACAATATCTGAAGCGATGCTGTCTATACGCTCGGGGTTCTCGTCTGCCCAGGAAATAATGCATAGATCGAAATGTACACTTGAGAAAAGGGAATTAGGGAAGGAAATTAGGAGGCTTCTTGTTCTTGTTATATCGCAATGGCGTTTCAGTCGCACTGATTCAGGGAAGCATTTTTGTTCTTTTTTTCTTGATATTCTTCCCTATGTACAAAATCTTCGACGACTCTGAAAAGATATCGGCGCGAAAGGGGGGGATGAAAGGGAGTTAGGGGGATTTTGGGGTTGTCTGCCTGTCACTCTTCATAGCATCATATTTGCTTTCCATTGCATTGCATCGCATTGTACCATACCATACGACATGATGGGGCGAAAACGGGGACGGTGGGTTTTTGTTTTGTTTTTTGCCTTTTTTTCTTCGGTTTGAAGGAGTAATTCTGGAATGGAGGTGGTCAATCAATCAGTCAATAAACTAATCCGTCGGCCAATGAGTCAGTCGGTCACGCAGGCCAGCAGACAGACAGACAGACGAACAGGCAGGGAAGGAATAACGACGATAACTGCAGAACTTGTACGAGTTAAAGTAAAGTAAAGTAAAGTAAAGTAAAGTGTAGAAAGAAAGAATTGCAAATTCGGGGACTACGAAACCACTTGATAATCATATTGCTTGCTGCCTTCTTAACTTCTTTCTTAAGTGAAACATCTGGTGATGAGGTAGGTTCGTGGTGATTAATGTGATAACATGAATTTCGTGGATATCATACTTTGCTCGCTATTCGTCACTACCTGGTCTCATTGTCCCCTTACTTTCTTGTCATTAATTGCTCTTTACCTCCCTTCTCGAAGTCATAGATCCCCTTGTCCAGTATCCATCCCGTATTCCGGTATCCGATAGTCAAAAGCGAACGTAGGTAGGTAGCTATTACCAGAGGCGCCGCCGTCGTCGTAGAGAATGTATCCCGTGCGTACCTATATCGACAACCTGAAATCGACCACAGCGGACCAACCCGAATATTAAGTTTTGCCCTTATTGTTCCTAACCAGCTTAAGAATGTGGACTCGAATAATAATTGAACACCCTTGAAGCCTATGAACGAAATCTTCCGTGGTCCCGTACTGTACTAAACTCATATTCGACTTCCTGCAACAGATAGCAAGCAGCCTTGTTTACGTGCCCAGCCCAAGGCGTTCCTCAATGACGGTCACGATCTGCGTCCACTCGATCATGGCGCCGTCTCCGGCGTCGCCGCAGGCCAGGACCTTGCGCTGGGGCCGGAGGACCTCGAACCAGCCGTCGCCTTCGTCTTGGTCTGCGCCTGGTTGGCCTGTTTCCTGCGACGGTGGTGCTGATCCATCGTCTGCTTCGGGTTTGGGGGCTGCGGTGTTCTGGACGCCCCATTCTTCTTCTAGGACGCGCAGTTGCTTCGCGGTTATGGGGTGGCGCCACATTGCTGTGTTCACTGTCATTTTGACCGTTAGCGGTGGTGATGGCTTTATGTGAGTGCTGAGTGTGATTCTTGTGCAGCAATAAGTTGTGGTGAATGGGACGGCAACTTACTCGCTGGTGCGACTATGATACGGCGCTTTTTGAGTCTTCTGTTACTGCTTACTCCCTCTGTCCCTTCCTGTATCATGGGAATCACAGTCGCTGCTCCTTGTGCGGCTGTGTCGGACTTGCTGGGGGAGCCTGTATCTAGCTCGCCCCGGGGATCCCATGCCCGAACCACGGAAGTCAGGAGACTATCGGCGAAACCACCTGTGATTTTTGCCAGTGTATTGGCGCTTGTGAGACGGATCAGCACGTGTCGTCCTTTTTATCGAGGCGCGTGCGTAATGGGGGCAGGATCCCCCACCAAAGCATATTTTCCCTGCTCCTTAGACGTAACACTTAGGATGACGAAAAAAAAGAAGTATGCTAACCTCAGGGGAGCAATGACGAGGATGTCGGCCCAACGGCGGAGTTCGATATGGAGGATGCCACCTCCTCTCTGTGATATGTCTTGTAAGTGGCGTTCGTTTCGGCAGTGTCTGTACGACGAAGAGATAACTTACTACCCATGGTACCTTCCATTCATCTGCATCTACATACTGCTGAGTATAAGCATCTCGTCTCCGTGGTAAATCTCATTCTTTTCACGCTTTCTCGATCAGAGAGGGCATATTATGCTTCTCATATAAACGAATAGGAGGTCACTTACTAAAAGCATTAGTTAGTACGCGCTTAACAAGTTATCTCTAAGAGGAAAGTCGCTGGAGTATTGTATTGGTGATATACTCACCCACAGCATCAACATTAGGCAGACTACTCAAACCAGAAATAGTAGGTTGCTCTTTAGACTGGCCAGCTAGAAACTGTGTTGCCGACGGTGTCAAGACAACTCGAATGGAGAGCTTGTCTGAGGGGTATTTGGAGAGAGCCTGAATGATGTTGGGTAGCTTGATAGTGGCGACGCTGCCTCTGTATGCCGAGGTTACATAAAACATTCAACACAGCGAACATGGGGTCGGGATATTATACAGGAGCACATTGCTTACGAGCAGGCGAGGAGGAGATGAGCCTTCCCATCATTAAGAGACGCCGTGAGTCTCTGGAGGGAAGTCTTCTTGTGATGGGGCTCGTGCCCAAGAGTACTGATAGCGGCGAGCATCTTGAAAGTGAGTATAGCAGATAAGTAGTCACGCTTTAATAGCTCGGTGGTTTGCAGGCAAGTGAGCACAAGATATGGATGGATTGAGAAGATCCCACGATCGAGATGGTAGCTACACTAAATAGTCTGGCACATCGCAGCTCGACGGAAACGAGTATCAATCGATAGCTATGTGATCATCCGCTTTGGGAAGGTCCACCCGAGAGCACTTAGGATATTTTACTGCCCGTGGCACGGTGGTACGATTGAGTACGTAGGATGTGGAAGATTTGAAAGATGCTGGAGTTGAAGGAAGCTTCCCAAGGTTCCGAATGAGTTCCGATAAATCAATCAATTGTCACCAACATCACTAGCGTCATAGAGGGGTTCTTTCATGGTCCCCTGTCTGGGAGCTTCGTCACAAGGCGGATGCGCTTGCACGCTGATTGGCCAGTTCATTCTTTATAGCCGTTAGTGGGGCGAGCTCTAGCTTATATCCTTGGAACGCTACTGGCCGTTGCTCTTACCAAGGTACTTGGGTACATACCCGAGGATCCATGATTGTTGCATAATAATCCATCGCCCGATATTGGAGCCCAGTGTATCCTGATTCCTGCTTAAAAATCGCCGATATCGATCTCTGAAGCTCAGCTCTCAACCAAATTCCACACCATAGTCACGCCACCATGTTTTCGAGGCCTCTCTTTTCAGCTGTAAGTCTCCCACGAAATATCGATCACAAGGCTACCTATGTAAGGATCAGAGACGACTGACTTTACTTCTTTGTCTTCCATAGAGCCTGCGGCAAGCAGCGCGCCCTGTCGCTAGACATGCTACTCTACGACCGACTCCATTCCTTTCAGCTTTCCAACAGCGTCTGTTGTCCGACCACACAAGGCAAGCCATCGAGAAGGCAGTTAGCTCGGCTCCTGTAGTGCTTTTCATGAAGGGCACCCCCGAGACACCCCAGTGCGGCTTTTCAAGGGCCAGCATCCAGATATTGAGCCTGCAAGGCGTTGATCCCGCTAAGTTCGCCGCATTCAACGTACTAGAGGACGAGGAGCTACGGTCAGGTACGACCACCATTGCATCTTATATCCTCAGGGCTTTTTAGCAGAAATTCTACTAACACAGTGTTGTTTTGTTGCTGTAGGTATCAAAGAATACTCCGACTGGCCTACTATCCCCCAACTATACCTCGACAAGGAATTCGTCGGTGGCTGCGATATTCTTGTCTCCATGCACCAGGACGGCTCTCTTGCCAAGATGCTCGAAGAGAAGGGGGTCTTATCACCGCTGGACGGATCATCGGATACCCCTGCTGAGAAGAAAGAATGAGAACAACAAGCACATAGAAGGATTACGACTTGGATCTGTACAATAAAACCTGTAGAGGTTTGTGTATGAATACAAAACGCCTAATGAACATAATTCCTTTAGAGTTGTCCAAATGAGCGTATGCTTTTTGGAACTACTGTTGACAGAACTCAATTGGGACTAGGTTTCCGGTCGGTTCCCTAGGAACAACACAGTTCACCTGTGAAATGAGCAATACTCTTAATAAGCTAAGCCCTCGACGGAAAATTGTAAATCGTCTCAGTCTATGCTTCATAGCTATCAAGGTCCAGTTGTACTATGAACCAGGATTATACTCCGACTGCTCCCTCAATGTTCTAATAAGATATGGGTTGACTGTCACAGCGACGCAGGGTATTAGTCAAATCGCTCCAGTGTTGGGTTTGATATTTTCTTGGCCGCATTTTCGATAAGACAGCTCATTCCGACTTACCCTGTCTTCCGAGCTCGCTCCGTTGTCTATTGCAAGTGTTGTGCTTCTTATGCCCTTTGTGGATGCTCATTCATACCTTCGATAGGTGAAACTTGCCTTTACTACGAAACCAGAGAGAGGTGTGGCTTTCAGTATAGGAAACCTGGGTGAAACCACTCATATTGAAAGGATACGGCCAGTACATTGTCAGCCCACCACTTATACTCCGGCAAATGGGCTATGACGGAGTTGGTGACGTTATTGACGAAACTCGGAGATTTCCTAAAATACCGAGGCTATCACGCTCGTAGCTAACCTTACGAAATATAACGTATCTGCTGGCTGCAAGAAGGCCTCGGAAAACACTTAATCAGACTTGATCAATGATTGTGAGCTTAGTACTTACGTATCGAATCTAAGATGGACCGAAACGAGCTGGAGACACTAACGTTAGTGGAGAATCAATCCCCCGCTAATGTACAGGTGACGGCGGGCTCACGGGAGGTTTTCGATACAAATAAACAGTAGTTTGCACCTCGATACCATTCCATGCGCGACGACATAACATGTTGCCTTTGCTTGCTAGTCAGCAGGTGGTGGAATTCCAAGTCCTACGCCGGCCGATCGGGAGCGGTTTCATCGCAAACCCTGCAATTTCTGATTTGGATTGAGTCCTCGGTAATAAAACACCTCTATAGGTAGCATTGACTACCGACTTTCCAGCGCATCATGAAAGTTGCTACTTGTGTACGAGAGACGATGGCCATTCCTATCACGGATTGCTACTAAGGTATGAGGTTTGTGGTACAACTACTGGGCACGCGACCATTTTACATAGCTACCAACTTAACATATCAGCGACAACAGGTTTTTTTTTTTTTTTTTTGGCTACTCATACTCATGTAATTGTTTCTGTACGATCGAAATCTATATGGTAGACCCCAGATTTTAGCCTGTAAATCGTTTTTATATCAAAAGGTACCGAGAAGAGGAAAAACATCTCCCCCCAGGTCACTCTGCATCTGCATTGTACTGTTAGGTACAGTACAGTGACTCCCCTAAGTTAGCCCATATACCGAAGTTTCCCCGTCAGCCCCTCCATCAGCCCCTCCCCCTCCTATGACGGAGGTGAGTCAGGTAAGAAAAAAATATAACCCCGCCATTACTGAAACTGCGCTTCTCAACAACGCGCGTTGGATAACTCGTCTCAACACAACCACTCCCAAAATGGCCTCCAATCAGGCTGGCGAGAACCCGGCGGCCGAAGCCGACCAGGCCCAGAAGCTCTATGACGATCCTGTCACTGGAGAGAAGATCTCCAAGACTGAGCTCAAGAGACGGACCAAGCAGCGAGAAAAGGAGAAGGCCAAGGAGGAAAAGGCAAAGACACAGCCCGCGAAGCCTGCCGCGAAGCCGGGCAATCTCGAGGATGAATTGAACCCGAATGTCGGTACCCATCAATCCAGGTGCGGGCACCTTACACGTTACTAACATAAGGCGCCAGCAATACTTCGAATTGCGTTGCAAGCAAATCGACAGCCTGCGAAAGGACCGGAGCATCAACCCATACCCCCACAAGTTCCACGTCAACACGAGACTGGGCTCCTTCGTCAAAGAGTACGAGGGAATCGAGTCGGGCCAACACCGCACAGATGTCGAGATCCGCGTCGGAGTGCGCATCATGGCCCAGCGGTCCTACGGCGCGTCGCTGAGGTTCTACGACTGCAAGGCCGAGGGTGTATCCATTCAGATCATGTGCGATGCCAAGGAGGCCACAGGTCTGCCGTTTGCTGAACAGCATGACCACCTCAGACGCGGAGACGTGAGTACCTCCGAGATCGACCTTGTTGACGGCTGAACTTATACCCTCCCCACTATCTTCCTGGCGCATTCTAGCCTCGCCGGAAAGAGTGATCGCGGGATCCTTTGATTATCCAATGCATTGAGCCAATTTCGCATTACTAACTTTGTCGTTGAAGTGGATAGGAGTTGTTGGATTCCCCGGCCGCACGAAGCCCAAGACCCGTGACGTCGGCGAGCTGAGCATCTTCGCTCGTGAGGTTGTTCTTCTCACCCCCTGCCTCCACCAGCTACCCTCAAGTCACTTCGGCCTCAAGGACAAGGAGCAAAGATACCGACAGAGATACCTGGATCTCATCATCAACGATACAACCCGCGCTACATTCACCAAGAGATCTAAGATTATTGGATATCTTCGTCAATTCCTGAACGAACGAGATTTCCTCGAGGTCCAGAGTACGTCGTCTCGACATCTCCATTTTTCTTCCCTGTTGTTACACTCTTCGGAGAACCTGGTGAATGATGTACAATTCGTGACAATTACTGACTCAGATACTCTACAGCACCGATGATGAACAAGATTGCCGGAGGTGCTACAGCTCGACCCTTCAAGACTTTCCACAACGACCTGAACATGGAACTCTACATGCGAGTCGCTCCGGAACTGTACTTGAAGCAGCTTGTCGTAGGCGGCCTTGAACGTGTCTATGAGATTGGGAGACAATTCCGAAACGAAGATATCGACTTGACTCACAACCCCGAGTTCACCACCCTCGAGTTCTACTGCGCCTTTTTCGATGTCCACGACTTGATGGATATCACAGAAGAGATGATCAGCGGACTTGTGAAGGCCGTCACCGGTTCTTATCACACCAAATACCACACAGTCGATGGAAAAGAATATTCCATCAACTGGGAGCGACCGTGGCCCCGAGTCAATATGATACCAGCCCTTGAAGAGGCTACTGATTCCAAATTCCCTGCTGCTGATCAACTTCACACCGATGAGGCGCATGAATTTTTCGTTAAGCTACTAGAGAAATTGAAGATTCCCTGCTCGCCGCCGGTGACAACGTCGCGAATGATTGATAAGCTCGTAGGAGAGTTTATCGAGTCCAAGTGCATCTCGCCTACTTTCATCACCGGCCACCCCCAAATGTAAGCCCCTGATTCCCTTAAAAACAGATTAAGTTGCTAATGCGATACAGTATGTCACCACTGGCCAAGGCCGATCGTTCGGTTCCTGGTATCTGCGAGCGATTCGAGGCCTTCGTATGCACCAAGGAGATAGCGAACGCATACACCGAACTCAACGACCCCATAGACCAGCGAGCACGCTTTGTAGAACAAGCGAAGGATAAAGACAAGGGAGATTTAGAGGCCCAGCTTATCGATGAGTATGTTTTAAAAGTTCAAGTTGATTCTGACCATTTGCTAACCCGGTTTAAAGGACATTCTGCGAAGCCCTTGAATTTGGTCTACCACCCACCGGCGGGTTCGGACTGGGTATTGACAGAATGGTCATGTTCTTAACGGATCATTACAGGTAAGTCAGAATCATTGAATAATCTTGATCGGATGGCTGCTAACGACCACATAGTATTAAGGAAGTGTTGGCATTCCCGTTGATGAAGGATGTAGCCGAGCACATAATCAAAGATCCTGCCCAGGCATCCGAGGAGATCGCCAAGCTCACGGTAAATTAAGGAAATTAGTGAGATGGAAACCTCTCAATAGCAGGGGATATATACATCTCCGTATGGGCTTGTCGTAGAAAGAAGAATTGTCCAGCTGTGTAGCTTTATATTGCTCAAGCAATTACTAGATACCGAGGTTTACTTTGGAGTAGATCAAAATGAATAAAAACATAGCAACATCTGTTATTTTTGTGTTTCTTAGTAGTCATTTGTTCAGGCTTGTCTCTATGAGGATTAATCCCGTGGCTGAGCTTCTATGGCGTTCGTTTATATCTTGATACGGACGGGACGCGATGGATGTATCCAATATGATCTCTTATGCTATGTACACGGAACGTTCATCATTGCGGGTATGCTGCGCCATCACCACGCATATCACTACCCGCGGACCAAACGCCCACATCCTTCTCCACAGGATCGGTGGTCCAACGGATGATCTGACCCCTACCAAACTGAGCCCTAGCCATTCCTTTCACGACCTTCACATCGTGACCTAACTTCCGCAGTCCCGAGATCGTCTCCTCCGGCATACCCTCCTCAACAAACACTTTCGTGTCAATCACCTTACCATCTTCAGGCATCCCAGCCCCAATACATATACGCGGCGCATCAAGCGCCTGCTGCGGATTCAATCCCCCGACGATCTGGCCCAAAAGCACCTGGACGTGACCCTGCGGCTGCATGAACCCGCCCATGACGCCGAACACTGAGTGCAGACTACCGTCGTGCAGATTCGTCACGGCGGCCGGGATGATCGTGTGGTACGGCCTCTTCCGCGGCGCCAGGATATTGGGGTGTTTACCGCTCGGGTCGAGCGAGAAATTCGCCGCGCGGTTCTGGAGCGTGAAGCCGCAGCCCGCCGGGATGATGCACGTCCCGAAACCGCCGTAGTTGCTGTTGATGAAGGACACGGCGTTGCCCGCGCCGTCGGAGACGGCGAAGTAGACTGTGTCGCTGCTCTGGTGTGCCGGGGAAGGGAAAGAAGAAGAAGAAGGGGTCCCGTGGGATGGTATCCCGCCTGCGCGATGGGGCGAGAAGAGTTCCCTCGCGCGGGAAGAGAGATAGGGCCGCGAGAGGAGCGAGGAGGTGGGCACGGGGACTACGTTTGGATCGGTCACGAACCAACTTGCGTCCGCGAAGGCGATGCGTAGGGACTCGATTATGGCGTGCAGGTACGGCGCCGTGTTGAAGTCCTCGGACTTGAATGTTGGGATCGCGCCGTCGCGCTCTAGTTCTTCGAGGATGCCGAGCGCCATCAGCGCCACGATGCCCTGTCCGTTGGGCGGGTGTTCCCAGACCTCGAGACCCAGATCCGGGTCCGGGTTCGTGCTCTGCGCGCCCGGGTCCGCGATGCGGTCGCGGAGATGCGCCGCGACGTTCTGTCCGCGGAATTGAAGGGATATGGCCTCGACGGACTCGCTGCCTGTTTCGAGGTGGTGTGTCAGATCCTCGAGGGTGAGATGCCCGCCGAGGGAGCGGACTGTGTTTATGAGGGACTCGGCGATGCGGCCTTTGTAGAAGCCTGCTTTGCCTTCTGTTGCGAGGGCGCGGAAGGTTTGTGCTAGGGTTGGGTTCTTCATTATTTCGCCTGCGCGGGGGGCGCGGACGCCGCCGGGGGCGGAAGGGTCGTGCTTGAGCATTTCGCTGCCGTTGGGGGAGGCCCGGCGGATGAGAGGTTCGGAACGATCCCACTGCTTGCTGTTAGTGGGGTGTTTTGTCCATATGCGGTTCATATATGTGCTAAGTGCTGGTCTCTCTGTCGTCTGTTTATCTTCCGCAGCCCCAGTATTGGAGCATGAAATTACATTCCATGATAGCATTTTAAGAAAAAAGGGGGAGGGGATGAATCATTTATCTTCTTTACCCCCCGGGAGACTAACCCAAAAAGCAACCCCCTCAGAAACAGGAAATCCCTTCTCGCCCAGCTCGATGGCGGGCGCGAGGATCTGCTCCATCGTGACCTTGCCGCTGCCGAAGCGCGCCACGGCATCGCACCAGCCGGCGGCGGCGCCGGGGACCGAGACGGCGTGCACGCTGTCCATGGGGATGGCTCCCGGCTCGCCGTCGGGGATGCCCAGGGACTTGCGGATCGTGTCGAGCGTGCAGTTGGCGCCCGACCGGCCCGAGCCGTTGAGCGCCGAGATCTTCTTTGTTGCGGCGTCGTAGAAGAGGCAGAACATGTCCCCGCCTATGCCCGTTGAGCAGGGCTCTGTCATGTTCAGGCCCGCGGCTGGTTTGCAGGTAGGGATGTTAGTTTATCGTGCGCATGATTGATGATATGAATGTGGGAATTGTAAATGAGATGAGATGAGATGAGAAGATCTTATAGACATACCGACGGCTACAGCCGCATCCTACATATCGCACTTTTTGTTAGCAATAGTATCATTCAGTCATACACTCACTATATTCTCATATATTGCATGATGAATATCAATTAAATGTCGGGTTTATAGATAGGTGTGATATAGATATGTCACTTACTACGCAATTCCCACCCGCATCAAGAATCTCAATACCGCATTTTGCAGCCAGCGGCTGCGTGCACGCGACGATGCCCTTGGTGCTGTGCACGACACTGCGCCGGCTCGCGAACTTGACGAAGGCGTCCGAACCCGGCGGGAACACGGACGGCGTCGTGAGGGGCATCGTGTGTTTTTATCTTCGACTGATAGTCTACTACTGGGTGCTCATTTATCTGGTGGCAAATTTCCCCT
The DNA here is from genome assembly GCA_022578865.1 of Xylaria sp. FL0043. Classification (NCBI taxonomy): domain Eukaryota; kingdom Fungi; phylum Ascomycota; class Sordariomycetes; order Xylariales; family Xylariaceae; genus Xylaria; species Xylaria sp. FL0043. The sequence continues at coordinate 179,349 of MU397296.1, forward strand.
AAAAATAATAATGATAAAAGTATTCACAATTGATTCCCAAGTTTGCTAGAAAAAGCGAAATATAGAATTAGTGAGATAATGGCTATCTACGACGATGTTGAGGATGTATTGGGCGACAATGCTGTTGGATTCTGTTCCCCATCATGCTCGGTCGTGAACGCCGAGGTTGCCGAGTTCGCGGCCGGCCCCGGTTGGGAGAGTTCTCTCCTCTTCCTGTCATGGACACAGGGTGGGGACGTCTCCTCTCCGTCGTCGGCCACGGGATGGTTTGAGAGGAGGACACACTGTTTATTTACATCTATTGCGACATGTCGCCGTCGTTGTATGGAGCCACGCTAACCCCGGTCAAACTATTTATTTGGTTCATGTAATTTTAACCCAATAGTCCTCTTCTCCGCGTTGAGCTAGGCGGCTTGCCAATTCAGGAGTTGTTTACCTAAGTCTAGTGCAATGTATTATCTGCCGGCGCGGTGAAGCTCTCGCGAGTCATTCACCTACTCATCTATTGCTTCCTTCACAAATGTTCCGCAACATGCATCTCCTTCGTCCCAGGCGGCCAAAGCGCAGGCCCAGGCGTCGTGTACCTCGTCAGCGCGGACCAAAACTGCGGGAGCAACACTCCGGGCTCATCCCCGCGATATACACCAGGGATACTAACAAGCGGTCCGAACACCGTAGAGCCGTCGCCACTACTCCTCCTACCCCTACTACTACTGCGTCTCTGTTCTGAAGGATCCTCCACCACCCGGATCTGCGCGCACGAGACATAAAACTGCGCCCCGCCGCGCTTATGCGCCGCGTGCACCGCAATGCCCTCGGCGCGGAGCAGGTACTCGCCCGCGGGCGTCTCGGCCGGCAGCGCGAATAGGAATGAATGCAGCCCGTGCGTCGCCCAGTCGACGGCGCCCGGCTGCGCCTCCGCGAAGCTGTTCTTGCCGGTCGTGCCCGTGCCGTTCGGCTGCGTCGGCGTCGTCGTGAGGGAGTAGATGCGTGCCCAGCCGCCGGAGCCGTCGTATACCGCTGCTGCCGACATAGATGAGTTCGACTGTGATGATGATGATGATGATGATGATGAGGATGATGATGGAGGTAGGTCCGGCGCGCGAGATAAGTAGACTTGTTGAATGCCTGGATGCCCGAAGGTATCCGCGATGCCGAAGCCCAGGGTATCGCCTGCGCGCACCGTCGCTGTCTGCGTGTTGTTCGGGAGACCGGATGAACAGCCCACGTTGCACCGCATGTCTGTCGAGTTCACGTCTGATAGGAAGACGTTGCCGTTTTGCGGCTGGCGGATGTATTGGTATGGCTCGCCGATGAAGTCGCCGTTGACGATGAGGCGGTTGTATGTCCAGTGTGCGTCGATGGGTGATGACGCTGTGACTAGGAGCGTTGCGAGGGAGTAGAATGGCTTCATGGCGCTTTTTTTAATTCACTTTCGTGATCGAAGTAGTCGTAGTTGAGGTATTGATAGCCTGTATATGTCTGGCGAAGAACACGATATTATCTAGCTTTATATACTCAGATAGGGATGCTTTATATTACGTATTATCTGGTCGCCCGCGTCACGCCCTGCATCTCGTCGTTGATTGCGAATTCAACTATATGAATCCGTCTCCTCAAGCCTGAACAACACTCGCCATTTGCTATCCATCCGCTCCCGTAATCATCTTGTCTAGTCCGCCGTGTCTATCAGTGGGGAACCCTTTACATGGAGGCGAAGCCATATATTGTCCTTAGCAGGCTAAATGGCCACTACCCAGTTTCGCCGCCAGATTTTCTGCCTTCGACAGCTCCAACTCGTGCTCATACAGGAAGGGATTGACCAGCTATTAATGAGGCACCATTATTGTCTGCTTCGATCGATGTAATCGGCGGACTTACTTGACCCAATACCTTTATTTCCTAGTTAGAACGCGACGTACATGTGTTCTGCGCGAATTTGATAGTTAAGGGGCAATGATCTTCAGGGGGGCCTCCCGCGTGTATGATGAACTGTCTAGCGCACGCAGTAACTGGGTAGTGCGGAGGGGTCGGCACGATCCGTCATCCTAGCGAAGTAGGCCATTGTCTCTTCGGCACGGGATACTAGCTATCGTAGAATGCATGGGTAATAAGAGGTTGCACATAGGTTTATGATAAACTTGTCAATAGAGACCTGGGGTACGGCGTATTAGGCTTGTTGATTACTAAAAAGGCTCTAAAAAGCCATCTGCGCCGCAGACCAGCTCGGCCATTCCAGCTTAAGAGTGTTGTGCCAAGATCGAAGGAAGTCAATGCATGATATAGAACGAATAGACTACCAATAAGCTCAGACCTCATGCCACAAATGGCACTGTAATGGGGGCAGCTAATTCATCAAGGTCATGCGATAGGGGAAGAAGTATGACAATTAATGAGAGAGTTGACTAAGCAATGAGACGAACATATAAACATACTCCCAATATGAGAATGATCTTTCGAAGAATAAGGCATCAGGATCTTATAGCTTACCATTTGCTTCTCAAGATACTGTAACTGGTATAACTTACGCATCATGAAATTCGGCGCCAATCTCGCATCGCTGCTCCTCGCCGCCGGGAACGTAGTGGCTCAAGATGATTACATTGAGATCAACTGGGACTGGTCGGGCTCTGGAAAGATCTACCTCGTCGAAGGCGTAAGTTGTCACACAGCGTCTACTTCTCTCCCCCTTGAGGTCGACATCACCCTCAATGATTCCCCATTCCAGTTTGCTTCGCCTCGGGACCTGATGATGCTGATATAGTGCGCAGTACGGAACTTGGAGAGCCCAATATGTTACCGCCGTAACTGGAATCCCAGTGGGTTGTCTCAGCGAGGACGGTAAACTCGTGGCCGACGAAGGCGACAATTGCGCCGTCTTCTACGTCATTGACGGCGACGAAGTGAGGACGAAGAACAACGACTACTTGTGCGGCTACGCCGATTACTTCAGCTGCGTCGGGAACGACGACGTTCCCGGCCTAACCACTATGTGGACCTATGTAAGTATAGATCTCAAACTGATGCATGAGCCCGTTCTAGCATGCTCCTGTGATAATGAGCTGTCCGTTATGAAGCGCAAAGAAACGCTCCGCTAACTAGTAATACACGATCTAAGGTCGTCCCTCCGCCAACATATATCTCGGGTTACATCCCCGGGGTAGATTCGACTGCTATTTTCACGTGGTTCGTGGATCACACGCCTACGAACGCGACGGAAGCAATCCCGTTGGAGTTCCGTCTGCCCGTGAACCCCGACGATCCAAGTACGAATCCTCCTCCAGGCGCAAGTACCTTTGGCGTCGTTATGCAATGGATTCCGCAGTGAACCCATGATAGGAGATTGTAGGCATCTCGTAGCTTGATTGGGCTTTATTGAACTGGTTGCATATGAATACTAGGATCAGAACCACAATGTCTCAGAAAGTGAGAGTTTCTATGGCGCCTCGAAGAATCCATGTTTCTATGCAATATTATTCACCGCCCAATACGGAGTGCTCAACTACCTTATTGTAGCGATACAATAATTGAGAAATATTCAATTGCTCCCAACGCCTTCTCCATGTCCACAGTCTCATGGTGACCGTATCATTACCAGGCGGCCAGGTCACTAATGTGATAACGCTTAGTCCTCAAGTAATTTCATGGTAACTCCCGAATACTTGTCTCGGGGTTTAATTGTCTAATAAACGAGTGGCTTCACGACACAGGCTCCCTTGCAACTTATGGCGGAAAGAGAATGTAACAACACACCCCTACACTATCTTGGTCACAACACGGGAATCTCACTTGTGCATCCGTTATCTACGGTACTGAGACAGAACGATTTATTTAACTTGTAATAACCGTAGTAGCTTGAAATAGGATAGGCAATCAACTCATAGCCTACAGCTCATAAGCTTTCTGCCAATAAGCTAGTCTGTACCCTTCTCTACCAGCACGTCCCAAGAAGTCATCCACCGTACCGGCCCTCAAATCTAGAAAAATGAAACCATTGACAGAAACTGTAATTTCGAGTTGCATTTCGACTTTGTTGTAAGTCCGACCTGTCCTAGAATCGGTGATGTTTACGTAACAGTTCTTGCGATCTGAATCAGGAATTTTGCCCAAGTCGTAATCGAGCTGGACCGTTTCTTGATCAGGTGCGGAGAGGTTAGCTACGATGCATCTTCAGCAACGAAAAAGAGAACTAACCTTGATTATTGAGTCCTTCTCTGTATATGTCGTGACTGTTTCCATCGTGTGTCGAGAGGACTACTCTCACTCGCCCTGCCTTCTTACCCCTGGGAGTTATCTTATGTACGATCTTCACTTTTTTCACGATTTGTTCATGGGGAGTCACCAAATCCCCCTTGGAAACTACCCACTTGATGTGGTCCTTCACCCTGACGACGTTGTCAAATGAATCGATGTAGCGCTGTTGCTCTAGATAGGGATAGTTGGCAGACCGCTCGGCTAGAACGACGCCGATGTGATACGGCGCGCTGACATTGGGAGGTGGAGGTTCGCAGTCTACCCCAAGGCCAATGAGTACGGCTCCTTTAGCCACTGCTGTCCAGCTAAAGGAGATGTCAGTAGACATGTAGAGGAGTTCCGTGTAGCTACAGACCTATCCTCGCCCTGCACAACTCGTAGTTCATTTTCTTGGGCCAGGCGCCGAACCTCCCGGTGTAGATATCGACTACGTGAGAATCCACCGGAAAGAAAAATCCACTTAATAAAGTCTTGTCAGTAACATAAAGTATGTAAATGACACGTAGAACTTACCTTAAGGTCTAAGCCGCATTGGCCTATGAGATCCCTTTGTTGACGAATCAGTTCCAGTGTTCCGTGCACCGATTCTTCAAACATCTCCTCCATATCGTCGCTGACACAATTAGCTAGAGTGCCTCTTTGGTCTGATACCCGACTCACCCGGTAATGGCAAGCATTCCATGTTGAAGACCTTGAGATGGATTGTCGTATTCCCCAATGCCGTCGGGCAGATCAATGTGACCAATGATGGGGTCCTCTCCGGGTCCTGGTTTGCCCTTGAATTCTTCTTTGAGAGCTGTGAACTTGGCGCTCATTCCCTTCTCGCTGTATCATCAATCAGATACTGATTTAAAAAGGGGGTATGTGTTGGCTATGAATCTCACACTGGACGAAGCATTGTATGCTCACCACCATCATAGTCCCCACGGCTACCCCCAAGAGCTAGAAGCTTCTGGTATTCTTCCTCTCCAAGCCGCCTCCTAAGGAACGTTTTGAGAAAACACTTATCTATGTTGGCTGCTCCATATCTACCGCCTGCACTGTTCAGTCAACAATACATATGTGATGTGAAGAACAGGCGGTTGGTTTCTACTCACTTGATGCATCGGTAATCCGTCTTGGTTTGAACTTAGGGCTAACCGCCTCTACCATATACGAGACGAGGTCCTGATATATATTAGACTAGAGCAGCGAAGTGGCGGGAAAAGGGCAATGCTCACGACCGTGCCACCTCCCGCGTCTACCACGATGAAGCAGTCGCCCTGAATGACAGAGTTTAGCATTCGTATTCATTCAATTTAGGACTAGCGTACCTTTTTCAGATAATTTACGGACTCATCGCTCATGATGTACTGTGCACAAGCCTCCGGCTCTGTCGCTAGCATGACCTTGCTGGGAGGCAAATCGTATATGTCGAATTCCCTTGTGAAAGCTTTACTGGCAGCGCGAAAGGTCGTGTTTCTGGCTCGTGCATCCCATATCTGGTCCCTGTCAGTAGCGAGCTACCAATCAAATTTCTAATATCTAACTAACAGCAGGATGGGTAATCACGAGGTCGATTGGAAATTTCGTGAGCACTACTTCATCCTTCTTGTTGCGGATGTCCTGACGCACGACTGCTGCGACTTTTGCTAAATAATCCGTAAGGACTTCTTCTGGCGTTTTAGTTAGATGACGGTGCGAGTGATTTCGTGAAGCATCTCGCGGATTGAATGCATGATCCTCAGCTGGCTCTAGCATTTGACACAGGTTCTCAATGGCCTCTCGCCTTGATGGTGTCTCTAGCTTCATCTTGGTCCAGCTAAGGACATGAGCATCGTATCCGATCCCGTAGCCCCACCCTGCTCCTCTATGTTCAGTGTAAGTGATCAGTGAAGGAACTTTGGGTTGCTGCTCTCCCGGGGGCCAATTCATCACCACGTTGATATCTTCCAAGCTTGGTGCATTGCCCGTTGTCAGGACCCAAGCAATGCCTGGAACCAGTTAGACCGATGACATACATAGACAATACCTGTTAACACATAGTCCAACTTACCCGTATATGTGGTTCCATAGTCGATGCCGATAACGAACCTGGGTCCATCCTGGGTTCTGGCACCAGAGAGGTGAGCCATTGTAAAGGTAGTTTCCAAAACTCGCTAGTAGTGTAGCTCCGGTAGGTAGAGTTATGTTGAAGGTTTACCATAAAAAGTTTGAGATTCATCCTAGAGAACTTGTACTAGATTGTGGGCTTGGGGCTGGGTGTGGGCGTATGAAAGCACGGTAGGGTGGGCCGAACCATAGGCCATTCCTCAGAAACGCCTCATATGACCACCACTGGAAGTATTACTCCATCTGGAGCCCCTGGAGCGACCTTCGGTTCATTTCGTTCATTTCGTATTCTCTTGGAGAAGACACCGCCGCGTATACTTCCCCTCAAGCATGTGACCAGAACTCCTCGTGCATAAGGGATAGCAAAAGAAAACTATGAGCATCGCGAAACACACTTATCGGGAGAGACAATGAATACACCAATTTCTCATTTATTCAGGTTATTGCAGAGCAAACGGAAGAAAAACCCTGGGAATTTTGGTTCGGCGGACCTCGACGCTTCAAGTCCTGCGCCCAACACCAACTTCAAAGCTGGTCGCCATGAGAGCGACAAAGTTTTGCGTGACTCGCATGCAGAAGCTCAGACTTCTAATATTCCTTCCACCCTGGTTTCAGTACAGAATGACGGAAGGAGAATTAACAGTACGGAAGTGGCTCCAAAACCCGGCAAATCAGCGACAATAAGTTCGAGTCGGTGGTCCAAAGCCAATAGCCTGCTAGGCGTCAACAATGAGGCACCGGTAGTCAATCGTTCCATTCATCGTTTCCAAGATGCGAGCACCGCCTTTCGGAGATCGCCAGAAAGACATCTTGCGACGCCCGCACAGCCAGCAGTAGAGTTACCAGCAGACCAGATTGCATCGCATGTCAAGGGACAACACAGTCACGTAGGGGGCGATAGAGAGTCAGGCTCCAGAGTTCCTTCAGGGGTGCTAGAGATGCCAAGCGATAGTACTACGCTGATCTCCCGGATGCGCCCTGGAGCGACACCAAATTTTCCAGCCACGCTGGAGCACTTGGATGGTGATGAGCTTCACTTTGGCAATCCGAATCAAACTGGAGACTATGATCTCACTAGCTATGGTCACCGAGGACAGTATTCCAGGAATACTACACCGGTCAACCAGGGGTTGGATCCCGGGATGAACCAGCACACCTCTGCAACGGACTATATTGATCCCAAGACGGAAAAAATAATACGGCATTTGAAGAAACGCAAGTCTGAACTCGCCAAAGACAATAAGGCCTTGAAAACTTACAAGGACAGATGTGATATCTTGGACCAACAGAGAACACAAGCTCAAAGGAGAATAGGTACGCTCACCGAAGAGCTGCAGCGGAGCCAACGGATTCAGGACGAAGTTCAGAGTGAAAAAATACGATTAAATCGGAGAATTGAAGACCTAGAAGAAGAACGCACTCATTATTCACAGAAACTCGAAGTCACCGAGTTGACATTGAAAAAGACCGAACAAGTGCTCCGCGAAACGCAAAATCTCCTAACAGGATGCAAGGAGCGACTCCGTGTTTCCCATCAGGAGAATGACAGACTAAGACGGCGAGCGAACGAACTGCAGCACGAGAGTGATTCCATGAATAAACGGCACGAAGCGAACGTGTCTCTCCTAAACGAAGAGCATAGAAGTGCAATCACTCACCTGGAGCAAGAAAAAAGGTCCATATCTGCAAAGGCTCAGAAGGATCTCGAAACAGCGAACAATAAGCATGATGCAGAAGTGCTCGGTCTGAATGAAAAGCACAGAAGGGAGACTAATGACATGAGATCCAAATTTGAGGAGGAGATGAAATCTCATACCAATCATATGCAGTCAATTGTTGACGAAAAGAGTCGAACTATTGCCGCGCAGGACATCCGGATGGCAAGCTATAACAAGCAGATTCATGGTGTCATTCCAGATGGTGAGCTTGAGCGCAAGTTTCGAGGCTTAGCCTTGAGCATTGATAACCTCGTCAACGAACTGCCTAGGCCGGAAAGTTTTGTTGTCGCCACTGCGTTGGATCCCGATGGCTTCCTGAGACGGAACTCACCTCGTGGAAGCCGGGTTTGGCCCAAATTTCTTCGCAAAGTGTGTTGGGAAGTTCTTATTCGGGATTTCTTCTATTTGCAGCCAGGATTCGGCTCATTTGGGTGCCAAGGAGATGGCTATTTGACACTACTCCATCTCTACAAGTTGTTCATAACGTCCGATGCTCAAAGTAAGCTTCCCACCTCTTGGCGCAATTTTCTATCTCAGCAGCCTGACTTCTACTAGATTCCACGGATCTCAGAAGTAATTTCCCCAACAATAAGACGACGAATAGCTGGAGAGCTTCGTTATTTGGAGCCATTCTAAATCAAGTTACGTCAACCATCAATGATAACAGCGTCACTGGGTTTTCAGAGTTCTTTCGGAATCACGTCAGAACGGTGAGAAATGACCTAGTCGAGACTCTACAAAAATTATGCCAAAAGGATCTCGACTCCCGCTGCTCAAGATTGGTTCTAAAACTATGTAATGATGTCGGGCTACTGTCGCTGCAGTTGGGAGCTCAACAGTCAGTTGTCGTGCTCGAAACATGCTGTCATGAAGATTGGGTTCTATCCGGAGCACTTTTCAAAGACGACAACTACTATAACAAAATTCGCCTACAGGTGGATATCATGGTTCAGCCGTCACTCAAGCGTATTGGAGATGGAGGGCAGGATTTCACTACAGAGAAAGTACTGGTCACAGGCAGCATTGTTGCGCTGAAGGCGGGGGCGGAACTCGATAGCAATGCATAGTAGCTTTTCTTTAGTATTTGGCTTTGATGTATCTTGGTATGGCTTGCGAGATTCTCAAATCGATCATTTTACTAAATCCACGCCAGAGGGTTCAAGGGTGTCTATTGGCTTCAAATTGCCGCCCAGGCACACGTATGAGTTATGCAGCAGGGGCTATCTCCGCTTGTAGGTCAGCAGACTAGATTCTAATCCAGCTCGCTGCATATCGTTACATGCTTTCGCTGGTTCATGAAGCAGGCTGCGAGCGATGTGGGAACCGTTCCGGGCCAACCGCTGGGATAATCTGCAGACGGTGTGGCGGAGCTAATTTTACACTTTCAGGGGTGTTACTGCGGTAAGCCCCAAAATGGTATTCGAGGCCGAGCGCAGTGACTTTGAGTGACTTTGGAGGACTTCGTATTCATGTTGCTCTCGTCCATGGCCATCAATCAGGTTTTTAAACGTATTAATTCTACTCTCTTATGCCTAGGTATTCATGATGAGCAACAAGCGCAATCTGTTTATGTCCCCTTCACCTCCATATTTACAATCTAAACATTAGTCGTTATGACTACCACGACGATTTTGAAACTTCCATGGCAGCCCTTGCCAGCTTCAGCAGCCTTGTTTGAGGGAATTGTTGTGACCATTTGGTTCGTCTTTTACTTAGCTGTTGCTGTAGCTTTTTATCGTTTGCTCAATAGGAAGCCCAAATCAGCTTGGCCAGAGTTCAAATCCATACTGATTGGGTGTTCACTGCTGTTCTTGTACGTAGACCACGAAGACCGGGATATGACAACAACAAGCTCATCTTTAGAAGTTGGTACTTCTTCATAGTCCTAGATCGATGGCTCCATTACGGTCAAAATCGCGTATCGTACGGCTACATCTTCGTCTTACCGATCGTCGATATCTCCCGGATCGCGTCGACTATATACTTCCTCTGGGGGACGTACACTATCATATGGAAAGAGCTTGAAGATCGATTCCCAAGGACACAACAAGGGTACTGGTGGTTCACTGCCAGAATTGCCATCTTCGTTGTTGGTCTGATCTCCGTATATTATTTCACTCTGTTCATAGCACAGGTTAGTGTCTGGGTTAGGTTCTTGAGCTTGAATACGATAGCCGACGTTGCTACGAAAAGAACGGGGTTTGAGATCGGGATGAATGCCTCCTTCGTTCTATTCGGCGCGATTACCTTGGCCGCAGCGTGTGCATCGTTACTCTGGAAGGCTCGGGAAATAGATGGAAGAATTCGACATGTAAGATGACATCGAGATCAACCTTTCCCCTTCCCCCCCCCCTCCCCCCAGGGGGGCCGGAACCTCTGCTGATCATCTCTAGAATCGAATTTGCCTCATTCTAGCCACATCCCTTTTGTTCGTACGTTCCATCATCGAACTTGCTCTGACCCTGAGAGCATTAGGACCCGAGTCTACTCGTAGGAGTCTCCAGCCAATCAAAGACGTTGCGTATGGAATCGTCTCCCTTATTTATCTGGGATTGATGTACTTCACAGCGTACGTCTTATCGTCTAAGTTCGACCGGGGCAGTAGGGAAGCACGGCTCGTAGAATCAGACATTCGTTCTGCCGTTCTGAACCAACTCCAAGAGGAGACTGATGATGGCCGGCGCAAGTCGCGCCCATTTGGAGACATTCTTGATCTCGTCGGGAACAAGCTCGAGGGAGTTTTGAGAGACGGCCCACTCTCGTGTAATATTGAGATGAGTTCCGACTACAAACATCAGGTCGCACGAGAATGTCTTGAAAGTCTGAGAGCGCAGTATGGCAGACTGGATCCAAAGGATAGCGCAAATGAGGGCTCTCAGAACTCATCTCGCATTTCAGGTCTCTTCGGCCGTCACAGTGTACACAGTCGGAAAAGTCTGGCGGCCGGTTTGCGACCGTCGACAGACCAGTTATTGCCACAAACCTCTAGGCTGCCTCCGATGCCTTCCTTGACGCCGACACCCCCCCAACGACATGTTGATGGTCTAGGCGCTGATACACATAGGGGAGTGTCAAGATCTCAGTCACTCAGGCCCAGCGTAAACTCTACACCCTCACGATGGGCTCCGTCGGTTAGCGAATACACAGAGACTATTGCTGAAGTTCATGAGACGTCGCCAGTCAGGCGCCCCTTTCATGAACGCATTACTGTTCTGCAACAGAATGGAGCCTCATAATTAATCGAATAGCTACCTATAAATTAATTATGCATAAAATTCGAAACCAGATAAACTGTTCCTCTCATACCTCTTTCACCCGCGTGGTCGTACATTCAGGGCAGCAAGCATAGAATGATAAGATCTTATTACACAACATGAACGTGGCATCGGCAATTAACTGCGGAGCTCCGTCAACCCAGAACTGGATGTCTCTAGAATCTTAATTGTGTATATTCTCGTTTTCGTCAATCACGGCCCCGGCCGACTGCAGGTGGCCTTCCAGCCCGACACAAAACCCCCGCAGATTCATCAACTCATTCTGCTTCTCGTACCAGGGAATGCGCCCGTCACTGCTAATGGAAGTTTCTGTAAAGGTTGCTGTTTGTACCCGATGATCCAAAGCGTGTTGATAGTCACTAGCTTCAAAGAATGCGTCAGGCTGATCATCTGATTCCTGCAAGGCCGGGATAGTCAATGGCGTCTCCAATTCGTACAGCGAGTCTGCTCTAGGAAGACTCCAGCGATGATTTGCAGGCTCGCTTGTAGGAGATGAGTTGCCTGTGCTCCTCGTTGCAGTGCTGGCAGCGCTGACAGCTCTTCCCAAAGAGAGCTTGCGTGTTGTCAATTGCCGGATTTTTACCTTCGTAAAGCCCAGCCGTCCATCTGGGTCCAAATAGCCATCGCCGAAGATATGCTGTAGGCAGTTCAGCCAAGACTGCCAAGATTGAAGTGACAGACTTTCGGATAATCTATCAAGTAGACCTTTGGGCCTTGCGCGCATCATGCACAAGAGGAGAGTTTCCCAGCATGGGTCCAGGCTACCAGATTTCCTTGCCAGACGCCCGAGACAGCCTGCTAGGTTGACGCAGACTTGATCGGTGTCAACGCCAATCATTGTGCACAGCGATAGTACGAAGTTATCATTTTCGCTCTGTGCTGTTTTTATACACGCAGTGGCTGTGACTTTGTCTATCCAATCTATTTTGGCTAGTATCTGGCGAAGTCTCTCGCGCTCAAGATCCATTGGGACCGTCCAGATAGGGTCCTCTGGCTCGACAACATCGAGCGATCCATTTCCCACACCATTGATGGCGCGGGGACCAGCACAAAGCTTCTCTATAAGAAAATCCACATCCTTTTGCCTTTCTATGCCTTCCGAGTGTGAGATTCGGTCGAGAGCCTTTGTAACCTCTCCTTCAGGAGGAATCTGACGTAGCATTTCGGCATACTCATTACTCATGCGATGTGAGAGCCAGGTTGCCGAGATGAGAGCTCGAGCCAGTTTGATTATTCCGAGAGCCATACGGTCGCTGGGGTCACCTTTCTGAAGCTGGTCGATGCATATATTCTGGGCATCAGTGAGAGCCTTGTGTAGATGATCGAGGAGTGCCGATTTGAACAGCCGCTGCAGATTCTGCGAGCCATCCGTGGCATGTAGAACGGAAACGAGCATAGTAATCCGGCTGTTGACTGACTGGTTCGATATATACTCTTGCGGAAAGTGAAACAGAATCTCAGCTTCGGCAAACCTTGCTGGAATACCGAGTTCGAGAATGGCTTCGAGAATTCCCACGTTACGCTCGGTGAAGCCATCAATGCTTGTGCAAAATTCTGTGAGGCATTTGACACCCTCTTCACCAAACTGGATGGCGCAGGAAGCTGCTCTCAAGACTCTGCTGTGTACTGAGTCACACTGGGATAAACATGCTCCTCTAGCGGTACCATGTTGGCCCCCAGTAGTATCGGGGCCCTCGAGGTCCAATACTAGAGCTAATTTCTCTCGACGGCTAGCTAATATTGGCGAGGCCCAATCATTGATTAGCTCAGTGTTCGGGTTCCAGGATGCCCACATAGTGTAGTCCTTGAGGCTGTGGCCGAGTAGTTCTCCTATGTCCTTGTGGCTCTCGGCTGCACGATGCATCCCTTTCACAAGAGTCCACCTATACCGTGTATCAGCATTTTCAGTCTGCATCTTTGCTTATAGGACTATGTAATTTATCATAAGATTCTTAGAAACCAAGAGCAGAATATACTTACTGCAAACAGTCAGAACTGTGCCAGATAGGGGATTCCATGACGGGACAATGCACTTACCGCCTCTAACCAGCGCCTCGACGTTTGTAACATCTCCAGCTCATCGCTTAGGCGACTCCAATACTCGGAATACGTCAGAGCTTCCCGGACAAACGCCATGGGAAATAGTTCGCGTACTCTCCCATCACCGATGGCGCGGAGCAGTTTCCAGATATTTGGGAACTTCTTGGGCCGCGCGGGCAATACTGCGTGAAGCAGCTGGATTATTGCTGCTCTCTCAACCTTGGTAAAAAGGTCGTCTCTCGCTCTCTCACATTGGAACATGCACTGGACCCAGGCCTTCACCCTCAGTTGCATGAGTCCAGGCAGCTCACTAGATGGCCGGACTGATTTCAGCTGCTCGCGGACACGGTCATAGCTCATCACCCGGCAGCATGCGATAACCGCTACTTCGTGAGTGTTCAATTCGTCTTTGAGTTGATTGAGTTCATTGCCAAGGATCCGGTCGATCTTATGCTGCTCGATTTGTCCATTCCCCCAAATCTTTAACAGGTCATTTACCACGGCCTGAACTCCCTGCAATGGGAATCGATCAGGACGCCCTTCTCTAAACCGCTCTATTGCGCCGGTCTCCTCAAGCCGCTTTTTGAGTGACACACGGCACGGCAAGCTCGGCATCTCAGAGATTGACCTGACTACCCGCTCGAGAAAATAGTAAGAAGTAGGAGCGGTAGCCGTACCACTGGAAGAAGAGCCGTGATGGGCCGACAGTCAGTTTTGGACGTATCTCGGAATGGGGACTTTTACTTCCGTTGAAGCTTGTAGCCCCTCTCTGTGTAGCGCCTACATAGCACGATTCGAACTCCATGTACTCGGAAGTCACTGCAAATGTGCAAAAATCCTTCTGCACGCCCAGCGCCTACTGATGCGGAGTGCTAACCAGTTATTGAAAGCCACGCATAACCGCCAGCCTTCATTGCATGCTCGATGAAACTCAGCAGGCACTGAAAATACAACACTAGGTGGAATAGTGAGAACGCATGTGGTATCTCTCCCGTCGATCAATGATAAGGATTGTTGGCTCGTGCCTCAAATTGCGTCCGAGGAGTCTTGCAATTACAACCTCGGTCCCGTACCAGGTTGGAAACGGTGTGTGAGGCGGATTTAATTGTGTTCCTGCACTCTACCACCAATAACCACGCTAAGCGCCGCGACGATTTGCAAGCCACCAGGAAACTAAAGCTAGTCTGCCTTGACCTGCCGTCAGCTACACAATATAATACTCTCTGCCGGTATCATCCGGACTGCTAGGACTGCGATCATATGGGTACTATCTGACATTTGTTGTTATGAAGGCTTCAAGACTTTCCACCTGAACCAAGTCTATCTATATGCTACGATTCTCTCGCTTCTTCTGGAAGTGGCTTTATGACACCGACCCTCTCCAACCCCCCTTTCCAAGTCTTCCAAGCTATAACATCATGGAGTCTTGGGAAGGCTACAATTACTATACAAGGAACACGACAACATGGGTTGACCTCATGAATTTGAGTACCGCCGAATTTGGCCTCGGGTATTTCCCCAAGGGTGTTGTCGCTATCCCCGGCTCTTTGAACAGCTCGGCTCAGTTTCCCGATGATACCTTCGTGATTGAGCATTCCGGCCTGGGCCAGTTCGACCAAGGACAGACCGTAAAGGCCCTATTAGGCGCTGTATCAGGGGTGGCACTGTTGCTTGGTGGTATATGGCTTTGGGTCAACTGGAAGACGATCTTCCATCCCCGCAACTCGAGCCGTCGGGACGACCTTGCGTCGTCGGCGATTAGTTCCACAAGTGCGGAAGCCACCGAGCTTCTGTTTCTTCGAGACAACAGGCTATGCGAAGCCAGTGACTTTAGAAACAAGATCTATCACTTTTACTACGAGCCGATTGATACTGAGGTTGAATTAGCTGAGAAGACAGTGAATGATCCAGTCGAGATCGAGGATATCGAGGCAGTAACAGCACTGGTCCGAAAGATGTACTCCTACGATATATACCTATACGGGACCCAAAACGTGAGGAACCATGAGGCTCAACGGCTTGATCACATGCGCAAAAGTGATGCGATTCTTGGTGCTGTCCGGAATAAAGTGTCGAACGAGTGGGCAAAAGATCCCAATTCTCTAGGCGGCCTGGGCTGGAGTTATGAGGAAGGCAACCATTTATTATACCTCAAAGATCTCCTGGAACACCGACTTCCACTTCAGCGGTATCCATATCGTTAGCGAAGAATGCCAATGTATTGGCTCTACAAGCGCGCTGTATTGAAGCGGATGTATTGCTCTTCCTACTCCGAACGACGTCATCTCTCAAGAGATTGATCAGGGCACACTCTCTTTCCCTCAACCCCTTCCCCGAATGTCTCACCTGAAAACGCCACGGACTTATATTAAGGGTCTTCAGTTGCGTCGCTGACGTATCCGCTAGGACCTCACAATGATCACTAAAGTCCTCCACGGATGACGGAGGCGGACTAGCTGTCATCCACCTTCGCCCGGCACTGTCGTCTATCGTTAGCTCCCACGTATGGCCCTTACCTCCGTCCTTTTCGAGCATAGCAGCTAGCAGTTAAATATAACAGTTATTACCAATTCCGAACTAGACCATTGGCCTCGGTGATGGAGCCCCTGCTGACCTGATATGGTTAGTGTAGTCAGATAATAGTCGAATCCTTCACCAACGAAATTGCAACTCCGCGTGATAATTATTAACTCCTTACCCCAAATCCAGATTGCAACACCGTAACTCTAGATTGCATCATCATGACTGCGAGTAACGCAACCATGGCTGATCAAGCCAATGCAACGCCTACAGGCGGCCTGAAGATCATCACGGGAAGCTTTTATCGCATGGGCACTCGCTCTCTCGGGGAAGCATATAGCATACTCGGCTATAAAGTACACCACGGCCTCGACGACATCCGTGGGAATCCCTGGACGGTCATGGAACACGCAGCCGAAGCCAAATGGCCGCGCAATGGCTACGGCAGACCCCCAATGACCAGGGAAGAATGGGACATAGCCTGGAAGTCATTCGACGCGGTCACTGATCTTGCCACGCCATACACCGTCGACCTGGCTAAGGTGTATCCCGAGGCAAAAGTGGTCATAGTCCAGCGAGACTTCGACTCGTGGTGGCCGAGCTTCAAGACATCGTGTCTCGACCCGGTATTCAGTACCCGCACGGCAATACTCAGCACCATCGCGACGTACCTCCTCGGCATTAGGTCGATACAGGCCATGAAGAAGACTCACTTCGGGTTCTTCGACGCTGATAGCCTAAGTGAGATTGAAGCTCACGCTCGCGCTTCGTACGACCGGCATTTTCAGGAGATGCGCGAGGCGATTCCACCTGAGAGACGCCTCGAGTACAAAATGGGCTCAGGCTGGGAGCCGTTGTGCGAGTTTCTAGGGCATCCGGTTCCCGACGTGCCGTTTCCGCGTACTAATACTCGGAAGGAGCATGAAGTGCAGATGGAGTCGAATTTGAAGAACCGGTACCTCTCTGTTCTTCAAGGTGTCACTCCCTGGATATTGGCTATTGCGACTGCTACATCAGCTGCTTATTATGTGAGGTCGCGATGAGGTGTACGTATGGTAGGGATATGGCGGCGAGGGCACTTCGTGTTGAAAGCATGGTACAATCAACAAAACGCAGGGAGGCGGATAATGCTAAGCAGTCATATATTACTACACGCACCTTCATCTATCTCATTCCATCATCGATTAATTCATCAGAAACACTCATTCCTTATTACCGTCTTTGACCGTTAAATCATCATCGTAAGCCGCATCATCAATTGACCCCGTCCCCCTGAATGGAATGAGCGAGACAGGCCTATAGTGCTATCAACATCAGTCCCAGTAGGGCAAGACCCGCTGGGGTGACTATCGTGGCTGCTCCTGTTGGCACGGTAGCAATTGTTGATGATGGCGAAGTTGGAGATGAATAAGAGCCTGTTGTATTTCCCTTACTTGGATTAGGGGTAGACGTGGGTACCGGTTCATCTGATGTAGTGACTGGGGGCGAGTCTTCATTAACTGTGCTGGAGGTTGTCTGTGTACCTTCGGGGGTTATCGAGGGGGTTTCAGTCGCTTCAAAGGAGGAAGAGGGAGATTCTTCAGCTGCAGAAGTATCTTCAGCCGGAGGAGGAGGAGGAGGAAGAGGAAGCGATGAAGGAGTAATTTCAACGTCACCTTGGCTTGATGCGGGTTGGGTCATAGTTGGTTCCTCAACGGGAGTTGTCGTAGTGGGAATGTCTGGTACGGTGAAAGCGGGCTCGGAGCTGCCCGAGAAATAGTAGTTGTACCAACCATAGCAGTCTTGGTAGCACGTGTGTGTACTATGGAAGACGGTATAACTGAAAAACGCGACTTCTGCATACATTGTACCGTGCAGGTAGTCCCATGGCACATTTGCTACCTGCCGCTTTTCCCAGGCGTAGGTGTTGAAATCGGTCTGCACAGCGATTTCCTTGCCCGAGAGTTCTTCTATGTATGATGTCGCGCACCCCGGTAAGGGGTATCCGACATCGTAGGAGATTCCATCGCGCTCTGTGGTGAACTCCATATAGTCACCAGTGAAAAGATGGTTGACATTGAAGTTATATTGACTGTAGGAAAGGAATGTAAGCCGGCCTGTAACGGCAGCGATTGAATCTACTCACGTTGGGCAACAATAAACGTCGTAATCAGTCTCGAGTCCATCGGCGCGCGAGAGTGTAAGAGTCGAAGCGCCGGTATAGCCAGAGGGACAGCCGCTATAGAAGCTTGTCACTGTCTCTGCCACAGTCTGAGCTTCGTAGGGTTCAAAACATGAAGCCGGTCCGTTCTGGGGCGGCCCGAACTGTGTCAATTGGCAAGTCAGCCAGTCAGGAGAAGGGTACAACCCGTAGTTTTCGCCGATGGCAAAGGCAGCGCAGCTGGTTACCACGACCCAGTGGTCATCTGGGTCAATACATCCCGGGCCCGGCGTAAATACCGCTGTCGGCGGATTAGTTACAACGGCCGGCAGGGCAGGGGTTGGAAAGAAGATGGTTGGAGACGCCATCGTCTCTTTTTGTCGGGCGAGCGATAACGGATGTTCGCTGGAAGAATTGTGCGGCCATCTTCTCAATTGTTGTGGCTCGAGGTTTGATTTTATCTGGCTGCACACTCGCAGAGAACCCAAGCAGAGAAATCAAAAGGATCCGTATACCCAGAATACGCCGTATATGGGTCAGCTGCCAAGCCGATATGTACCTCGCTTACCGGAGTCTGGCCATGGCTAAGAAACTTGGCAAGACTTGGTACTGCTGTATGCAGTAAATACTACATACTACTTTAGCAACCTTGGTCATGTAGCTAATCCAAGCGTTTCGTTATACACCGGTTGCAATATAAGACGATTGAGGGAGATAGTATAATGTCTTCAAATCAGAAACTCAGAACCCATTACTTAATGCATTGCGTGATGTTCTTCAGCATCGCTATTATCTCTACTTTGGAACCACGCGTTATCCTAGCATCTCGTTCAATGCCTCAAGGGCTTCATCTTCACTCATAATGCCAAGAACCTGCAGGCCGTCTGGTCTTCGCCCTTGACCGTCCATACGTGCAAGATACTCGCCAGTCTCCCATAATCGCTTCTCAATTACAGCAGGATCAACCCCGATAACTTTCCCTTCCGCGCTCGCCGTGGTGTCCAAGAACTCCTTCAGCCCTCGTACCGAGACATCTCCCTTTTTGATTCTCGGAGATATATCTGTCGTCGTAGTTTGCACGCCCACGTCGTTTAATATCTGTATGAAAGCAATCCGGAAGTATTGAAACTCCGTCGCTTCCCAGCCGCCCGTGCGCGTATTTCGCTCGTCTGTCTCGCGATCCCAGTGCTTTTCGAGGCTGATCAACACGTGCGAGCTTCCGCGGACGAGCCGCTTCCGCATTGGAAGCGACGACTTATAGCCGCCGCCGCCGGCTAGATTATCAGCTGGGGTTGGTGTCATCTCAATCCTCGAGGTGTCGTCGTCCTGGAGCGTTGGGGGCCCGCTGGCAAATCCATAAAGGCTGTAATCGCGCGCCTTGAGCCAGTTGAGAAGTCCGGCAGCGAACTGAAGCGGGTTAAGGAGCCCGTCCCCAATATAGTATGAACGCCAATCCCAGTGCTTCCTAGGCCGACCACGGGCATTTGCCTGGGTTCGGCAGAATATATATTGGATGGGGGACAAGAGCTCTGGCACGTTGAGCTCTGCGGGGAGCCAGGCATGACGGCGCAGCGCGGCTGAGTAAACGCCGGAGACAAATATTTTGGAAGGGCACACCGCTAGATCCGCACATTGGAATAATTCTAACAAGGTTTGGAGGCTGAGCTCGTCACTTTCTCGTGTGGCTGGCTGGAGAAGGTATATCTCGGAGAGTGACAAGCGGGATAGCATCAACGCGAGCTCAGCCGGCGAGCTTGAGAGGAAATCAACACAAACGCTCAACGTCTTGATCTGGGATAGCTCAGCCATTTCAAGAGCAGATGATATAGTCTTTACCGAAAGCCCTCTGTATCGCGTGAGGTCGAGGTTTGCCTCTCCTTCGAATGCAAGCGCTATGAGCTGTGCAGTGGAATGAAATTGCCCTAGGTTTGCTGACTTTTCCTGTAGAGCCCGTCGAAGAACTTTCTTGAAACTAGGCAGTCGCCGTGGCTCGTCAAAGAGCGACAGGTCGAAAACTTCCGTCTCGGTGGTGCTCTCAACCAAGGTCGTTACCGTGATGTCTAGAAGAGGTCTGATTGGTTGCCTTCGAACTTGGTGAGCGGCGTCTCCCAGGGTTTCTTGCTCAGAGGGCCAGATTACTGCAGATATTTTATAATGCTATTAGCCTCCAGGGGTGGTAATAACATATATCGTCTCTTTCAACTTACGTTCGAAAGTGACCGGCTCAATAAGGGACAAGGCCTCTATTGCGCTGGCTCCATCAATGACCTCTGGTCCAAATCTAGTCGCATACGCTTTGGCTGAGATGGCGTGGCGTGGTCGCTCGCTCTCGACCCTGAGTTCGTTAGGCCCCGTCAGCTCATGGCCCCATTCGATCCAAGCGCGCCAAGGATGCAGTGTCTGGAGAAAGAGCATCCTCTGTGATTGGAAAGCCACAAATCCGCATTTCAAGTCTTCAAGGTTGCTGATGTCAAATACAACCATCCCGAAGTAAGGATTTTCATCTCGGAACACGGTTCCCAAAGGCATAAGTTTTGGTCTGCCATCCATCGCAAGGGCTCCAGCCAGCAGCAGGCTGGACGAGATGAAGGGGAACTCGCAGATGCCGCGGTATTCCTTTGATTGTCCGCTAAGGTTTCGGAAGATTTCGGCATCATCCATCCTTGGTAGCTCGTGTACAGGTAGAGTCAGATTTGAGGGGTCTTGATAAAAATCTGCGGCGAGGCTCATTTCAGAAGCGATGGCGAGTTTGTTAGCGGAGTCGGAAAAGATGGAGACGATGCGGCGGCACAAGGGCATGAGTTCGGTGCAACCGACGCTGTCAATATCTGTTTGTAAGAGTGTCGCGACTGCTAGTGGCCGGTGCGCACCAGCAATTTCTGCTACGATGTAGACCACCCAGCTCTCGGGGCCCTGCAGAGAGCAGAAGGGATGTTTAATCCAACATGGTGGAATAGGATCAGGCTTCTGAGCTGTCGCCATCTTGAAGGTAGTTCCCAGATTCCTCAGGTTTTGATCCTGTTAGTCACTGGTGAAACACGACTGGTGAGGACAGTAACGCGTCTGATCAGGAATCGCCTGGTACTGGCGGTTGCAGGCAGGTAATTAGTAGAAAGCGAGGGAAAGCGGCATAATAATTCGGCTTACCTTGGAACGAGGATGTCGGTGACTCGGTGACTCGGTGACTCGGTGCTCGAATACCTTCCTAGTCTCTGAACAATCATGGATTCTGTCAGGTTTCTACTATGTAGATTGGCACAGTCAGTTTCAGTTTCTTTCGTACCGCAATCAAGGTGCAAGAGCCATGCAAATGGCATTGTGCATTGTGTCGATGCGCTTATTGTTGGTGCATCGATCGACCTCACGTAGGTTGGTTACTTCACTACATGTTGTGTTGAATGACGGAGTGGGATGTACCACATTAGAGTACAATGTGCGAACTTGGGGTAGTACCGTACGACTGTAGGTAGCGGGCCCAGGGGGGTGCAAAGCACAGCTGTTACACATGTTGGGAAGTCGCCACATAGGGTGACCAGTCTGCTCTCCCCCAATTGGTGGGGTTTTCAGTGTTACTTTCCGGTTATTGTTATCAGTGCGTTGTGACTGCATTGTAAAAGATCTAGCCTTACCTTCCTTTCCTATTGGTACACACACCCATTCGAAATTAGATGTCAGCCTGTTCGATGTTGTTTATGTTAGGTTTCCCAATGCTACTTCTCACGCATGGTCCCGAAATACGTCGTTATTCTTTTACTTCTAATATTGAAGTGGTGTAGGTGACTTGAAAGCAACTTAGTCAGCTGGAAAATGGGCTTGGCTAGCAAGGGTGGTATAAAAAGGGAGTCAGAGGCAGTCAACTACGCGAGAAAGGACACAGGCAGCGATTCTTTTCAAGAACTTCATGAGTACAATGTTTGATTTTATCGAGATCACTAAGTTCCCTATAATTAATGAGAAAATGTAAGAGAAATGAAGGATTCAGGAAGTGCAGAGTAGTCTATCTTCTGAATACTGACCCCGAAGAATGAGGACTACCCCACGGGGATCACTTCAATATTAGAACTCAGAGAGTGCTTCGAGGTCATGGGGTTCTTTCGGCGTTTCTCTTGATCAGTCAAATGCAAGGCTGTCAAGAGAGGCACAGGAAGTCACATAATTGGCCTCGACTTGTGTAAGACGTGAATATTGGCCGCGAACTTGCCAGAGGTCTAATTTACCCAGGATTGTGTGGCAAGGGTCCCGGAGTTGTAGGCGGCTCGTAGCCCTGTAGAACGTAGTTATGCTCTCAACTGTTGAGTTCGTCGATACAAGATTACTACATTCCCGGCTTTCGTTGCACCAGTATGCTTGGCTTGATCGTTCATGTTGTACGGAAGCCTACGCGCTGACCGGAGGTCACCTATGCGAAATCCCGCGAACTGTATGACCATTCGTATTCGTATTCATTGTACCATAGGCATAAAGCCGAATGGCAGGATGCCTTGAATAAAAGATAAATGAGGCTATTCAGAGGCTGAAATACGCGGCTAAACCTTCCCATGAGGATGTTTAGGGCCGTAGGACTCCTGTATATATAGACTAGTTGACTATCCAAGGGATTAAGAGTCTTTTGGCTCGTCAAGGGTCACTGCGCTCATGGAACACTATTCTCATAGCGAGTCATTATCCAAGCCCTGTATTCGGCCCTTATGATAGTTTGCTATCTATTGTACCAGTGTGCTGGGTTCGATGGGTTGTGTTACGCAAAAACGACGCCGTTGTGCGTCGCGCGACAGCGCTTCAACGGTGTATATTTACCGCACAAGCCTCTCTACGGTTTTCTATCTATTGCACCAGTATGCTGGTCTTCATGCTTTGCGGTCTAAAGCCCTCCTGAGTTGGTGATTTCTACGGCCAGCAGAAAGAGGAATTATAATCGTGATTTGAGATCGACTCAATACGGGGTTAAGTCACAATGTTTACCTCCAACGTTCTCAGCTTGGTTGTTTTGGGCCTCCCTCTTCAACGTGCGTGGGCGCAATGGGAAAACCCGGACCCGAGCCGGTTTCCCAATGCCCCCAGTCCTAAGGTATTCAAGAAGTCTCTGCTCTGACTTTGTAATCGTCGGGTCTGACAATACTCACAGCCCAATCCTCCATATATGGTCGATAACCAGCATAATTATTTCCAGACTGCCCCTGACAAAGGTGAGAGAGGACTTCCTGAACTCAAGCGAACCGGTCTAAAAACATCCGCAGGAAAACAAAACGGTCCTGTTTGGGCCTATTCTGGCAATCAAGATAAGTTTCTTGAGAATATTCAAAATGGCCGTGTGGTCAGGGGTGGGTTTGATAGTAGCGAAATATTACGACTACAAAACAGCACTGGTGTACCCTCCAGCAGTACAGGCGCGCCGTACAACGCTACCATAGTAGTACCCTCCTCAACCGCGGCATTCACACAAGCCGACGATTCTACTTATTGGCTTCCCCAGCTGGCACCACTTGGAAGTGTAAGTGTCCTTTCTTGTCGCTTATGCTCGATTTAGACGTACTCCAAGTGTACATTTCCGTACCGCTGACCACGGGACCGTATTTAGCAACCATTGGCAGGCTCAGACTACAAGTTCTACAGAAATGTTGTGACCGATTACAAGGCTGACAATACAGGGCAATCCGATGCTTCGGAGGCCATCAATGCTGCGATTGTAGCTGGCAATCGCTGCGGTGAGGAGTGTGGAAGCACTTTCACTCAGGGCGCAATCATTTATTTCCCAGTACGTCTCTTATCTAGTATCTAACCCTCTCTCACACATCACACTAATGCTGTTTCATAGTCGGGCACCTACAAAATCTGCTCTCCCGTGATTCAGTACTATTATACCCAGTTCATTGGCGACGCAACCAACCCACCTACAATCAAGGGATGCCCTACTTTTAGCGGTATCGCACTTTTTGATACGGACCCGTACATACCGGGCGGGTACGTAGCCTTAGCCTCTCTAAGAGCTAATGATCGAGTACATCTTGAACTAATATTTGGTTATCATAGTGGCGGTAACGAGTGGTGAGTAAAGATTATCGAGCATATCGTCTCCGTCCTTGCTTACCCCTGATGTGTCTACTAACTCCCATCCTCAGGTATGTTACCCAAAACCAGTTCTTTCGGCACATACGGAATTTCATTTTCGATATGACCGACATGCCGGCATCAACGGACGATGCAGGAGATAATTACGTTCCAACGGGTATCCATTGGCAAGTTGCGCAAGCTGTGAGTATTCAACACGATCTGATCCTAAAAAGAGGCGTGAATTTCCAGCTAAGGCCTTGCCAGACCACCCTTCAGAATCTGGTTTTCAACATGCCTACAATTAATAGTAGTGACGACAACAGTACTGGGCACGTGGGTATCTTCATGGAGAATGGCAGCGGAGGTTTTGTGTCTGGTATGATAATCTCACATTGCTTTGGGGGAATCGGCTAACTGTTGATATCAGATTTGGTACATACCATTACAGTTACTCCATTGACATCGCTTAGATGCTTACCATTTGTACACAGACTTTCAATGGCGGTGCCATCGGATGGCGAGCCGGTAACGACTGATCGAGCCATTTTTGCTGTCTAGATAACTAACTCGATGAATAGGGTCTCAGCAGTATACTGCTCGTGGTCTGAAATTCAAAGGCTGTGTCACTGCGATCCAAATGGTCTGGGACTGGGGTTTCAATTGGCAAAGGGTACGTTGTCTTGAAGTATTATCTAATCTTGATCTCCAGCTCTCTAATGGTTTCGCAACAGATTGACATCGAAGGTGGCTCTATTGGATTTAACATCAGTGGTCGCGGCGGCGATAATGGACAGGGCACTGGATCTGTTTCCATTATTGGTGAGCTTTAGTTCATGACAAACCTGCCCTTACTGTTTCCATCATATAGCTCGTTCCTCTCGTTTGGAGAAGGAATGCGGGCAACATAGTCTCTTCACCCAAGTCTTTCAGTTACCTTTTGTGCGCAGGACGACTAACGGGACTGTTATAGATTCCTCTATCAGCGACGTGCCGATTGGCGTTTGGACCAGCAAGCTGAATGACGCTCCCAACATCGTACTTGATAATGTTCAAATTAGTAACGTTGGCGAGATCGTCCAGCAGGATGGCGGGTCGACATTACTCAGCGGTAAATATTAGCATCCTTCTTAACATGATATTACCATACCGACTGACCATATTTAGGCTCTAGCGGTTCACAAACCATCAAACTCTGGGGCGTTGGAAGTCGTTTCAACGGCCAGCAGGGTAGCTCGCAGACTGGCGATATCACAGCGCCCGCTAAGGCTAAGAGCTTGCTCTCCGACGGCAGCTTATACGTTCGATCTCGGCCGCAATATGAAGCCTTGGGAATCGGAAGCTTCCTCGTCGCTACGCAGAACGGCATAGCGAACAACGGTACAGGAGACCAGGCTAACGAGATCAACACATTCCTTCTTAAAGCACGAGCAAGCGGTCAAATCGCTTATTTCCCTGCGGGAATTTATCAAGTCGGCAGCACCGTCTACGTTCCTACTGGCTCACGCATTCAAGGCTCTAGCTGGTCTCAAATCCAAGGAGCGGGCGCCTATTTTTCAGATATAAATAACCCCAAGGTCATGGTACAAGTCGGAAATAAGGGCGATGTGGGCGATATAGAGATCGTCGAAATGCGGTGAGACTTTACAACATCCCTTGCAACTCACCTGTTTTTATGACACGCTAACGTTGACTTAGTAAGTTAAATGACGATGTGTATTATTTCCTCGAGCTAGTTTTCGGCCCGGGAAACGCGATGCCTCCTTATTGTCGTCTTCCCCAGAGAGTACTTTCGGAAAATTTACTGACATGGAACGTTTCTGGTTCGCAGTGTTTACGGTGAGAGGCTCGACGGCTGGAGCGGTCTTAATGGAGTGGAACGGTAAGTAACTTTCGGAGTGATTTTCTTCCTCTTATAGTAACCGGGTTGTTCCCGAAACTATCCCGCCGGCCACTTCGGGTGCATCAAGATTTCGTATAGCCAGAATTTCTAACTCAATTGCCGTAGTGGCCGCTCAAACGCAGGGCTCAGGTATAGACCTATACAATAATACCTTCTCTCGAAAGCCATGCTGACGCTACAATAGCTGCGATGTGGGACAGCCATTTCCGTGTCGGAGGCGGCACCGGCACGGACCTAGATCACAAAACGTGCCCGAAACGAGGCTTTAATAAGGATTGCATTGCTGCATCTCTCATGTTCCACCTTACCGACCAAGGCTCTGGTTACTTCGAGAATGTATGGGCATGGGTGGCTGACCAGTAAGTGATGACTATCTGGTTTCCTCCTGCGCTCCGTTACGTCACAGTTATTATCTCCGATCATTGCACTTACACCTTGCAGCGACAGTGATGAGTCTGTCTACGACTCTCCAGACAAGCTGATTAATCAGGTATCCATCTATGGCGCGCGAGGCATGTTAATCGAGTCCCAGGGCCCGTCGTGGTTTTATGGAAGTGGCTCAGAGCACTCAGTACTTTATAACTACCAACTTTACAATGCGAAATCTGTGAGCCAGCCCCTATCCATGATCTTATCTTTGATACCACGTTCTATTTCGAGCCTGAACTCACGGAGAACCGGGGGACAGGTTTACATGGGGCATATTCAAACAGAAACGCCCTACTACCAACCCGAGCCTGTCGCACCTATACCTTTTGACTATGCTCCAAGCATGGCTGGCGATCCATCATTCGCCGATTGCACGACAAATGCTTGCAAGGCCACTTGGGGCCTGCGAATTGTCGACTCTACTGACGTGACCATTCATAGCGCAGGGCTGTATAGTTTCTTCCAGAATTTCCAACGGGACTGTGTCAATACCAAGGATTGTCAGGAGCGCATTTTAGAAGTCACTGGTTCGACGGGTATCGTTATCTACAACTTATTCACAGTTGCTACTTCTCAAATTGCCAATGGGATTGAGTAAGCACACTCCTCACCACTGTGATACAATATTAACAGGAACTTCAGCAAATCTGTGATCCTTGCAAAGGATGTCCAAAGGTAGGAACTGCGTACCCAACCCTCCTTTCAACCCCTTTGCTACCAGCCTGTGATGTTACTTACGCTCTGATGGCCTTAGTGGATTTACTACCGAAGTCAGCGTCTGGGTTCCACTACCTGGTCAGGACAACATTGGTATTATCTATGGTGGCACTGAGATTTGGTCAACACCTATAGTGACTGGCTCACCACCTTTCATACTGGTCTTGCCGACTAGCCATCTCTCAAGTCCTACAACGATTGACCCCGGTAATTATACGACTTCATTCGAATATGGGAACATTGGATCAATCACGGACACCTTTGGTGAGGTAGTCACCGCATTCTCTACAACGGTCACGACTGTTACCATTCAGATACCCAATATCGTGGTAAGCGGTATTCCCTATTCCAATGTCAACGTCACAGGCTCGCGCACTGATGGCGGTTTTATCGCGTCGCCGAGTGTGTCTATAACACCTATAGGCGTGCCTTTGCCAGACGGCAACGGTGGAACAACAACTCGGACGGTGCAGCTCCCTCCATGGCCGGACGTTACGAAGGGACCCCCGACGGATGGAGGGACCCAGAGCGATCCATTCAGCACGCCTAGCTCAACTGGTACCGGGACCTTCTATTTTCCGTTCTCAACAACCATTACTGCTACGGGGCCCACCGTCACGACTATCGGATTCCCTGCCACTGTTGGCGAGACAACGATTTCGTGCCCTCCGCAGAGCGAAGTGACCTTTGATCACCCTAGGACGACTCTGGATCTAGTGTGTTCAACCCCAACATCTTTTACATTCCATTTCGACTGTCCATCGTCGAAGGTGGTGACGTTTTTGGCAGCTTCAAGCGCCGTCGTCGCGGACGAATGCTCCGTTGTTACTCAATTTCCGACCAGTATCCCGTCTCAATCCACCAGTAGTTCTTCCAGCTCGGGTAGCACGACCACGCCTATACCAGTATGGACAACTTGGCCTCCAGGAGACATAGTCCCTGTCACGACATCGGTTGACAAGACCACGCCCACGGACGACGGGGTGATCATACCTTGCCATCTATGGTTTTTCAATGTGAGTCCAAAGTACGCCGTTGCAGGTTAAATCTAACAGTAGAGACAGATATGTATCGATGGAGTGATTGGAGGATGGCATCTCATACTGCCGCATGGCAGATTCCCACCGTGAGTCGATAAGCATATGATCTGGTAGAACCCACGTACACCATAGAATATCTGCTGACATGATTTCACCCATCAGCGGTCCTCCGCCGCCATACATCCGATGGCCTACTCCTTTAGCCACCATCGGACCATTGCCGCCCTGGCCCGAGATCACGTACGTCCAAACTTATTCACTCGTTGTAGATCTTACGAGTGATCGCTAATAGTGACAATTCTCCGACACAGGATTCAGCCGGATAATAGCATTGATTATGATGACGAGCCCGATGAATGTACGACACAGACTGCCTCTGTGTGCTCGACCACGCTTTTCGTCACGGCGACCGTCACTGGCGGCACGACAACGACAACTACATCAACGTCTACTGGTAGTTGCGAGACGATCGAGGGATGCTCCGTCACCAACTCAGGAACTACTTCCAGTACCACTACTACCGTAGCCTGCACACCCACTTCCAGTGGCAGCTCACTGAATGTGTGCTACAACGACGCAATAATCTATCCGCAGGATCCATCCAACGTGGGCGGAATTCTTTCAATAATTTCGGCTTATAGTGGGAGGTATGAGCAGGTGCAAGCGGCTGGTTATACTGCATTCATTTGGGTTCCAGCGCTTGATCAAGAGACGTTTAACACACTGCAATCTTCGGTGAGTAGAAATGTTACTCGGCCTTTTCGTCACATCCTTCGGAACATGCCTCAGATGTTCTCGTCTAATACATGGATTTGTTTGCTAGCCACTTGTGGATGATGTTCAGTACTACGAATCGTACAACAGAGCCGTCCCCGACGATGGTGATGATCAAGAACCTGTGACATCGAGCGACCCACCAGACCCGGACTTGAAGCGCGCTGAGGATAATGCATCGGCTAGCTACGACTTAGGACAACACCAGCTTCTTCGAAGAGATGCTGCACAAGTATCGAGAAGCCGTTTCTGGCAGCGATCACCTAATTCACTAGCAAAGAAAGCAATTTGGAGGGACGAAAGGAGCGCTTCATACGACAGAACTGCAAATGTCGCGGACCCATATCTATTCTGGTACAATGAAACTGGGGGCTATGATAACGACAGGAGCCAAGGCTATCACGTATACATCATCAACGAGGAATGGGTATATTCGCAGCACTCAGTGAGTCCTTGACCTATCGTCAATCGCTAAGCATGGGCGACCTTAGTAAGTAGGAAACTGATTATCCTCGTTACTAGGAATGGCAAGGCCAAGGAACTTTGGAATTGATTGCTCCAGGCTACACTTTTGTGAGTAGGAACAGATCACCAGCGTTCAACACGGCCCAAGCATCATTTTCTGGACCAACCAAGCCAAAACAAAGATTCATTTTCATTTGCCAATTCAATTATGAGTTTTTTATTTTGTTTTGACTTCTTGACATTTGATTAATTCATTTTCCTAGTTTTTTTTCTTCCATTTTTATAGAGAACTTTCGATAAGAAAAGGTTAGCTATTGATTTAAAAGTTCGGCTGACTAATACCTTACCTTTGGACCCCTACTTACTGTTTGAGCAAATAGCGAGATTGGTTTAATACCCTTCAGCGTTATATGGTTATTTGTTTTTGCTTGTTTTTCCATACCCGTTGACCCCTACCTATTTTACCTACCCCTACCTACTGCGACCCCTACTTAAGTATCCACCACCTCTACACCTAAGAATACCTATTTCGCTAGCCATCACGTTGACCACGTTGGCCGCGCGTTGATATATGGCTGTATGGCTGTATGGCTCTATAGAAGGTCTTTTGGCCCGTTAGTTGTTTACTTATTGGCCCAGGTCAATCACGAAAACTATCCAAATCAGTCAAACAAGCGAAATTTGGGCTCAATCCGATTAAACGCAATTGTTTAACCTGTTTTAGCTGCGTTGAACGCCGCAGATCACGAGGAAAATATAAGAGAGAATGGCTCTGACCGTAATCAACAGAACGATCCAGCTCCCCAGCCGGTTGCAGATAGTGGCCACGGAACAGGCGTGGCAGCGCAAATCAATGGCCAGCAACTCGGAACCTGCAAGAGGTGCCACGTCGTCTGGTTGCAGACAAACCGATGGGAGGACTATCCGGAAGATCTCGTCCGAGCCGGCGTCGTGATGCAACTTTACAAAGCATATGAGGACATTAAAGAAAAAAAACTCAAGGGAAAAGCTGTCATCAACATGAGTTTCACCTCGACTGTTAACGGCGCAACGCCAGCTCTTCTCAGGGGATTTAGTGAGTCTGACGTACAATTAATCGGCACTAATCATTACAGACTAACGATAGACAACCTATAGAGTGGGTTCTCGACCGGCTAAACTATGAACAACAGGCGGTGCTTGTCGCTGCTGCAGGTAATGGCGGTGCCACACACAAGACAATCAATTGCTACCCAGCCAGGTTTGGCAGTTCACGCCCAAGCGTCAACCCGTGGGGGCAGGTCAAAAATTTGATTGTTGTAGGGGCAACAACCGGGAGAGGCTACGAGGCTTCATTCAGTCAAACGGCCGAGTATCTCACTACATACGCTCCGGGCCACCAGGTTTGGGCTCCGACCGATCCGTCTGCCAATGGAGATCCGTGGAAGGAAGTCAGTGGAACATCTTATGGTAGGTTTGGTCCCTGCCCGTAGACTCGAAGAGGGCAGAATAGAAGCACAATTGCTGACATTGTTTTTGGCTGTAGCTGCACCAGCGGTAGCTGGCATCGCTGCCTATCTCCGGTCCTTGGACTCCCCGTTCAAGACGCAATTGGAGGACCCGGCCAGAGTCAAGCAGATGATCCAGTTCCTGGCGCATCGCTCCAGGAGGCAGAAGATAGACAACAGCGGACTCGAACCCGTCGACGCAGCTCGACTACGACCTATCGCGTGGAACGGCCAGGTGCAGACCAACGTCAGCGGGGTAGTGACGAGCCACAGCTGTCTTGCGGACTATAACACTATAGGAGATTGGGACATCGACGGGGCTTGTGATGGTATCAACTCGGACATGTC
Source organism: Xylaria sp. FL0043 (assembly GCA_022578865.1). Taxonomy (NCBI): domain Eukaryota; kingdom Fungi; phylum Ascomycota; class Sordariomycetes; order Xylariales; family Xylariaceae; genus Xylaria; species Xylaria sp. FL0043. The sequence continues at coordinate 210,598 of MU397296.1, forward strand.
TAAAATGGGCAGCGGCGAGAGCACGGGAAGCTGTAGTGCTAATGGTAGCCCCGCTAAGAGGGACGACGGAGGCTCTTGTCCTTTGGATCCCAATGGCGGTGACGACGGCAGTGGAACTTTCATCAGCTTCACCTCGGGAGCGACAGCCTCACCAACGTGTGCCACAGCCGCTGGGTGTGGAGGCACGGTGTGCACGGGTTACTATTGCGCACCCGATCCGACTGGCACACCGCCAGACTTCTGGGACCCTAAAGATCCCAATAACGGTATGCCGCGGACGACGACTGTGATCCCGACTTCTACGTCTACTACGTCTACCACGTCGTCTACCACGTCTTCGACTACGTCGCCGACGCCCCAGCCCTCTCAAGCCGTCTGGATCGAATTCGACTTTGAATCCGCATCGGATGGATTAGGCGACCCTCCTGCTTTTGGTGCCGCCTGGAAGTGGTTTGAGGTGACAGCAGGGCATGACCTTGAACTCTGTCAGGTAGCAGCTGTCTACGAAGTCAACAGCGATGGTGGGTTGAAAAATCCGGGGTGGCCGCCGACGATGAAAGCCGACGTTGACGTCTGGGGCCGGAGTAATTGCAAATACACAGGCAATTCCCACGGCGCAGGCCAGTTCCAATGCGACGGCGTTCCACAGTTCCAGTGCATCGTGGATCCGGAATCAGACCAGCAATTCGACTGCCAAGATATTTTCACCGATGACACGTATGTCCCGAGAGTGCGGTGTTGGTTCCCGGGTACCGATGGCTTGCGACAAGAAAGTCTGTTTCAGGGGGTCAATGCCAATCATACATTTACTGAGGTCAACGAACCTGGGTGCCCAGTGTTTTGCGAAAACCCGACAAGTCAGACTGGCACTAAATTACAGCGGTTGTAGTGGGTGTTGGCGCCATCCATTGCTCGGCGTCCTACCTCGGCCCCTACCTACATGTAGACAGGCAGATAGGTATTTGATGATTCGCTTTGGCTCTTATCTTCACTCCTTAGTCTGAGGGTCCGCGTGAACCCTGTTTAGTTTTTCTCCAATCATCGGTCGGGCAATGTCCATATCGGGCAACAAGGTGGCTAAACCTACGGTATTCGTAGAAATCTGACACTGCAAATAATCTCTGAAATGCATTGTGTGCATGTAGTCCAAGGTCAAGTCTCATTACAGACTTGTCTGGCCGCATGACAGATGATTCCTTAAAAGATGGGGGAAGTAGCTGCGTTACGAGAAGCAACGACGTTCGCGGTACCGTAGTCACTACAAGCCAGGCCCATGAAGCATGTGTTTACCTTGTAAGATACCTAAAATTTAGGGGTCTTACCCTATATTTAGGATGTTGGGTACAGTGGTATACATAGGTGCCTTTAGGTAGGTAACCCCTCCTTCAAGTTGTTTCTGTGCCTGTAACTGGCTGACACTAACCCGTCTCCCACACACGCACGCAATCCTTATTGCTTTCCGTCTCTGTTTCATTTTAAACGCGTGTGCCAAAAGAGGAAGTCTGGTACAGTTTGAATCTGTTATCAAGTTTTATAGGTTGGTCACAGTTCTCGACCGTCACCAAGATGAGTCAGAGCAATCCCGGCGGAGGCCATAATGGCAACCGCGGTAGAGAGCTTCAGACCGATGGTGGCCCCAACGGCAGCCAACAGAAGCGTCGTCGGAGTTCCAGTCCGGACTCAAATAATGTCGCTCGTGAGCGTTCCGCTCGTAGAAGAGACGAAGTTAATGAAAGGGATCCAGACGAGCTGATTCGTCAAGGAGCGCAGTTACAAGCAGTCCTGACTACAGGAACCGGCATATCACTGGGTCAGCCCGTTTCTGCCATGGTATCCAATCCTAGCAAAGTGATGGAGATTATGTCGCAGGCCGCCTCTGACTCGGCATGGATTCTTGCGCGGGCGCCGTCAGGAATATTTGGGCAGTCACCGGCTCTGACAAGCATACTCCAGCCGTGAACAGCACCGGAAGATATGCTTGGACCGACGCCGGTACTGACAAGTGCATTCTCACCACCATTGCCACCAAATCAGCTAGGGCGGTCACCATTTCGTCCCAAACTGCGCAGTATGTCGGAAAGGCTCGTTGCAGCCAGTCGTGCCCGTCGACCTCCAGTCAGTCATAGCAAATCTGTGCCTGTGCCTGAGTCCAACGAGTCTCAGATCATGCCCAGAGTCAATGGCCTTCATTGCAGGATCTGCAAGAGCCAGAATCATGAGGCAGAGCACTGCAGCAAGATCGTCGACGATGATAGACTCACCGATCGTCAACAGGGCTTTAAGCGCTGGTGTCCTTGGCATAAAAGCGCAGGCCATACGATGGATCAGTGCCTGCAGAAGTGGAATTGGCTACGTGACAAGGACCTCGTCGAGAAACTATTAGTCGTAAACTGTGGCGCTGGCCCTGCATTCGCGACTAATATGCTCGATTGGCGTTGGCTCGTAACAGACGACTCGAGCACTCCTCTGCCTTGGACGCCAGAGTATGCCAGAAGCAAGAAGAGAGAGGATTCAGAGTTTCACGAGAGACTTTCTCGCGACCATGATCCACGTACTTCTTCTGCAGTTCAGCGAGCCTATCTTTCATGGCAGACGGAGAATGGCCAGGCACCACAGTTCTCCAGCTTTGGTGAGCTTCAGAGACACGCTGAGAAAGAATACCAGAAGCAGCAGGTGCAACTTGAAAGAACAATGCACCAATATGGTGAAGCATCAACGGGCGATCAGCACGGCCCTGTCATTGTTGAGGGGGGTGCTGAAAGTCTTGCGGGTTCGGCTGCGCCAGTTCGTCAGCCTACCATGGTTGAACTCATGGCCCGACCAAAGCAGTATTGATGACACAGTATCTGAGAGAATTGCCCCCCATTCCAGAGCCAGATTCTGGAGAGGATACTCACCTTGGACGTTTATCATAAAATGGGTGCGTATGGAAGTCGTAGTCGGAACGACATCGACTACATCTAGCTGATGACAATGCTCAGCGACGAGACCACTGTTCTCCGTCCAAGCGTGCCTTATTTCTTGGGAGAATATTTTGAACTCAAGTTTCACACATGCTCTCGAGATCACGTAGCATGAGACACGTATGGCACCGTGCATCAAGCAGGTTCCGACTATATTACTCACTCATATAGTCTCAAATTTGACCTGTGTAAGTGAAACATACTTGCCACCTTATTGAATTTGAATTGTCGCCTCTTGCGTGAAACGGCCTAGATAATATATCTCGCTCTTTAGAGAGTAATGCAGTAACCATCCCGTCAAGAATGGAAGCAGCGCTCTGATTAATCTATATCGACTCTGCAACGCTTTCATTAATCAGAGTTTATTCGAGGCATTAACCACAACGCATTTGCATTCATGTTAACTGTATAGCTTGCGTACTATAATAGTGAGTAGGGCCACTAACGGCCGCTATATCTAAATACAACCTTGGAAATACGAGAAACCACAGTGGCATACTGTACAACACCAGCTGTGCCAGCGTCAACGAGGTCAACGGGATCAACGAGATTAACAGCGTCAGCGAGACCACCGCGGCCAACGGGCCACCAGGGCCGAAAATCGAAATGTCTTGCATTTTGATTTTCACCGTATTTAAATAGCAGCTGAGCCTGTACCTGTGACACCTAAAGCTTTCCATTTTAGAGACAGCTTGACTGGCACTACGGCGACCTATTAGTCTCTAGAACAGTCAGACGAAAGCACTTGCTTCTTGCTAGGACGACTACTCTCAGAGCCCTCGTTGTCGGATGGTGGTTGGCGGGACTTGGCTGCTTGCGTGTGGGCTTCTACAAGACTCTTCAAAGACTCCCGGATTTTGTCCAACCGCGAGTTTCTCCCCCAGTCGAGGATTTTGTTGATATAGCTGCGCAACTCGAGGTAAGCTGTCGGGTTCTGAATCGAAAAGGAGTCGATCAGCTGCATAAGGTATTTCCCGTTGTCATCTTTCCACGAAATGTAGAGCCGGGCGGAGCCGTCGTTTATGGTGATGCCATATACTGCATTTTCTATGGCCCCGGTCTCATTTTCGTCGCCTTTGCAGGCCTTCAACCGCTCGTTAAGGCGCTGGATCATGTTGACACAGGATGCGGTATCACCGAGGCATTGGTTTGTCGCCTCCCACATAGATCCTTCCACACCCTTGAACTCAATGACCAAGAATGGGTAGACCAGGTCGCGCCTGTTAGCGTAGAACTCCCTTTTCATGCGGCTGAAAAATGGGAGTTCTAGGGGAATCACTTTTGAATGTTGGTATCCATAGAGCGCGTCGGGGTGTGGATGGCTAAGTTTCAGTCCGGCTCCGGGCGCTTTTGGAACCGTATAGTCTTCCATCCGTGTTCTCTCGTTGCGTTGTAGATTATCGTCCGGTGATGGGTCGGGAAAGATACGAGAATATAACACTTTTTCCACGCTGGCTTCATCAACTGGCTCCCGCTGGAGTATATACAACCCCTTATCGCGCTTCACCTCGTCCACTGATGGCCCAGGCGGGCTTTGAATCTTAGTGACCCGGCGAACGAGATCGTCAATATGTTTTGGAAGTTCTTCATAGGGATCACGCAGGAAGATATTGTGTTGTTTCAAGTTCCAATTTCTGTAGTCTGGATCGGCGACAAGCCTCTTCGAAGATCGAGCCGTAGCGGCGCTATCGCTGGTAACATCTGTTGGCGCGGTCGATCCCGGGCGTGAGGCCGCAGATGACCGCGAGGGCGGCGGCATGGAAGCACTACTGGCCTTCCGATCTTTGGGTGGCATTGGTATTAACGCGGGTGCCGACCTTGTGAGGTTCCTTGAGATACAACGACGGGGCCGTTGATCAAGATGACTATCGGAACGGCAGCAGCGTTTTCTATTTTGGTCCGATCCGACGACCGACTCGAGCCAGTCGAGAATGAATGTGTTTGAGGATGTCGATACGTCGTCGAGAAAGGCTGCGTATCGGCGCTTGGAAGGGCTTCTTGGCTTAGGCTGCTCTATCGTCGTTGTCGTCGTCGTCCTCGGCTTTATCGTGGTCTCCGCCATCGTCTCTATTTCCATCGTCGTGTGCGGGAGCTGCCTCATTTAATTAGTCGTGGTCTGTTGCGCTCGCGCCCCTACGCGGAACGAGTGACCGAGTGAGGGGAGGCTTGTAATACCGTTACCTTGTTTATGCGCCCTGCATTCCCTTCATCGCCCATCTCGTCCTCCTTGTACTCCTCGACATCAAAACCGGCGAACTCACGTGCGGCAGGCTGCGCATATGCCAGCGGCAAGCAGCTCCTCTGTGATAGGCTCTCGGCGTCGTCGTTGTCGAGCTGCCACGTCCTCTCCTTCTGTCGGGCGTGCATGAAGCGGACATGCAAACACAGGCCGTGTGTGCGTTCGAATAAGGGAAGAAAGGATGAACACCTATCAGGCGGCGTAGCAGCGTATGTGACAAGTTTTGGGCCATGTTTGGGGCGTACGGCTCTTGTGCAGCGACGGTAGGCTACGGCACTAATGTACGTACGGGATCGGAGGGGCGGATCCGGCGCAAGTGTTGGCGAAGATGTGGCCAATCAACCCCCAGAACAGACCAATGCGAAGCGAGGGGCAAGAATCTGGGGGGTGGGGGCCGCTAGGCCTTAGCGTCCGCGTGCCTCTGCGTGTGCCAGAGGGCCGGGAAATAATAGTCCACCTAGGTTGGCCATGAAAAGGGCCTATTGTGGCCAGCATGTATCCCATGTACCAAGGTAATAGCACGTCCCTTTTCCAGCCTTCCACAATCTTACGGCCGTAGAATATTACACCTAACATATTAGCACAGCAGGTAAGTTATTGAATATTTTTAAAAAATTAATATTTATAAGTTTGCTGGTAATAAAGCAGTACCGATATAAAATGTACAGATAGTTATTTGATTTTAGGCGTGGCGTTCTTCTTCTATACCAATTCAGTTGCAGCCCTACCTGACTTGGGCTAGACCTGGCCACAATAGGCTCTTTTTATGGCCAACCTAGGTGGGCTAGGAAATAACGCAAAATGGCTATGGTCCCTCATGTATGATGTTTCTGCTGTTATTGTGAGGCGGACTCGAGTTCTTGGGAAGGTTCGAATAAAGATTCCATTCTTGACAGGATGCTTATTTTATTATCCCATAAGTAAATACACGCCGGATAGGCCGACTTGTGACATCTATAGTTGCCACAGTACCGCGAAGACGGCTACTTGCTCGCAACACATCTACTTCATCGATCTTTCCAAAGCACACTTGTAGTGAGACTTTGACTTAGGCCACATGCGCACAATATATTTAAGAAATTATTCACAGTGTCAGTTATCAACGAATATCTACACTAGTGATGCGCCGACAGTGGCCAGCTTAGTCAACATATCCGGGGAAGTGGATCAAACCAGTCCATTCTAAAACCTTGTCCAGCCTCTAAATGTAAATTTAGCCAACCTGCTGCCCGATATGGACATCGTTCGATCCATGATTGGAGAAACATTTAGCAGAGCTCATGCGGTCCCGTAGACTAAATTAACCTCATCAGAAGGACAAGGAGGGGATAAGACAGAGCCAAAAGGGAATCATCGAATAGTGCTGTGAAGGACCGAGCCTACTCCACCACCTAACTCCTAGGTGCGCGCCCTGTATTTTCCACGCAATAAAGCAACCTAGCAATAACTCACAGCCGTTGTAGTGAGTGTTGGCGCCACCTATTGCTCGGCGTCGGCTCAGCGTCCTACCCTGCATCGCAGAGCCCTCCCACTATTTCAGCGAAAGCATGAGATCAAGAAGTTTCATAATTGAAGCCATGGCAGAGACCCTCCGCTAAATGACTTACTATCGGCGTATGTATGAAATTGTTTCGTCTATTGCTCAGCGATCGGGTTTGAATGACATCATTTCCTGGCTTTGAGTCACGATCCCTTGAGCCGCCACGCGAAATCCGCGGCGAGAAACCTGCAAGAAAAGGCTAGAAAATGAGTTCCATATGTGTTCAAGGGAAATGTTTCGACTGTCAAAGCTTTTCGAAATCTCTCTAAAGTCTTCAATGGCCTAAAATATACGTACTTAGAAATACTAAGTACATTGGTCGCCCTAACAGAACCCCTCATACTGTGCGTTATCAACCCTCCAGTAAATCTTCCCAGTGTACTGTCCTTCAGCGCTGCAATCCACTGTATCACTACGAGTCAGTTACCACTTCGACGGATATGACCAATAATGGTCTCAGGTCTTGAGCACACTTTCCCGTACACATAGAAAGGATTATGGCTCTCTCTCGACAAGCGATTCCACTAGGAAGAGTAGGATTGAATTACTTACTAACTCCGGAGGCCCCAACTCGTTGGTTAGCAGAGCTGAACTTCATGGCATCCTTAACAAGGTCTGCCATATCGGCATGGCTTATCGGCACAATCTGGTTGCCATCTGCATCAAACACTTTGGCGTCGAAACCGCAGTCTCCCCAAGAACCGAGGCCCTGACATTCTGGGTCCGGATCATCCTTGACCCATCCGCCGAGAAGGAAACCGTAGCCAGGGTTCTCTCTGAGCTGCTTGACGAAGTTCACGCAGGACGAGACAAGAGGGGAATTCGATGATGTCCTATTCTCCCAGGTGGTATCGCCACAAACGCCGTTATCGGTTTGAAACTGGTGGCTATCTGCAGAATGATCCGCGTGAGTACTTCGGCTAAGTGCCAGGAAAAAGATAGATAGAAAGGATGCAACATGCATGTTGCCTGTAATGAGGACCTGTGGATGTAGAATATGGGTATGTTTATGTGCGGGATTTGTAAGGCGATATGTGATGTAGAAGGAATGTCCTAAAAGCGCACTGCATACTTATGGAAATTTATATTCCAGTTAACTAGAACCCAGAGCATGCGCAAACAATTACTGACGGTCGGCTGTTCTACTGAGGCTGAGCTCTCACATTTCCACATGAATGGACGAAACTACTTACTTAGGGATATGGCTGGAATGGTCACTGGGCAAGGGACAGACTGATTTCGATTGGCTCTCGGCGGTTATCTTTCAAACAAGGAATCATTAGCTACTCGGTACGAGACCAATGCAAACATGCTCCTTCGATTGTTGTGGCCAACCATAGCCGTTCATACATGGGGCATCATCTAATGGAATCGAGAGTACAAGGCTTTGTCGCCGTCGCTTAATAAAGCTTAGCAGATCGTTAATTGTTTGTGCAGAGTGTGTTATTTCCAGCCCGCCCTTACTGCAGACACAACCTTCTTAGTCAGCAGCAGAGCATAATATGGCTATGCCCTTGTGGTAAGCATTCTTAATAGTGTTTTGTAGGTAATATGGTTCAGGATCAGTGTTTGTAGAAATGTTTTTTTTTATCAGGGTGACGTAAATAACACAATTGCATTGGGTGCTGAGCAGAATGTCAATGTTTAACAGTATCAAGGTAAAACAATGGTTCTAGGTAAGGCACTATCACCTTTTGAGTCTGGGTATATGTTTGAAAGAGTTTCCCCAGCTCTTGTGACCTAGTCATCTTGCTCTTGCTCTTGCCGTCATCGCCCTCTCGCGGAGTTGATGACGGCTGCCACTTGACTATCTTGTAATCTACTGGACCTGGAGTAACAAGAGTGTGAAAAGACGATTCAATCGTCTACATCCCCCCATCCAGGCCGTAATACTCCCGGTGTTTGGGCTGAGCTGTCACAGTCGTTATACCCCCCAAACCTAAGATGTGGCTCTTAACATCCGCCTCCATATTAAGAGTCTTCTACGACGCTGTCAGGGGCTAGGGTCACATCTAGTAAGAAGGGACCTAGTAGGGTGGTCATAGCTCTATTTCGTGTATATAATAGCTGGGTTCCCCCTTAGATCTAGTTAGAGGAGCCCTAGGAATCAATAATATTGAGTCCCTACCATATACTTCTACCTAACAGTGCCCTACCGGTGGTCTAACCTCACTCTGGATACAAAACAACCTGACAGACGCTGCATCTCCGCTCGAGACTTGAGTTGGGGCGCCACATCGCTGTTATGGGCTGTCCCGATTGTCTCTGACTTTGACGTCCCACTGGTTGCACTCTTGGCCGCCGTAGATCCACTGGCCTTGAAAGCGCCTCCAAGAGTAGAGTTGTGCAGGCTTTCGGCAACCTTTGCCTTCTTTGCTGTACCAGGAGCTGCGACAGAAGCCTGTGACATGAGCTGTGGCTGGGGAGGCTGCGCTTGTACTGCCTTCTCCTTGCCCTCGACTTCCACCTCGGTGGGTGATTGGCCTCGCTCACGCTGTAGCCGTGCAGTCATATATGCGGCATATTCTTCACATACTGGCAGACCTTCCTGCCAATAGCCTGGATGCCATGAGAACAGAAATTGCACGTCTGGCCTGCCGTGCTCCTTCATCATCTGGTCGAATGCCCTTCTTTCGGCGAAGCACGAGACGAAGTCCTGTGATACCTTGGGTATGCCGGCCAAATATAGGCTATTGAAGACGCCAGGGTACTTTGACTCGATTTTGGCCTCGATCTGACTGCGATCTTGACCAGGTAAAAGGGACAAGGTCTGTACGACCATTTCCCGGCGCTGACTGGTTAGCCCAGGGTTGAACACATTTGTCGTGTTCGACATCTCTGATGATTTTGATTTTTTTTTTTTTTTTTTTTTTTTTTTTGGAGAAAATCAACAAAATGGTCGAAGAGAGGGTTAAAAAGAAAGAAAGAAAAGACAGATAGTGGACGGCGGAAGGCGAACTGTGGGAATTAGGTTAGCTTCAATGTCAAAGATGATGACAATTTCGAGGATATAGTCAATGGGATATGTGATCTCGGCCTTACAATTGCTGCTGCTGCTGCTGCTGCTGCCCCTTGCTGCTGTTGTCCTGCCTTAGGTAATCTAACACTATTGCTACCTAGGTACGTACCTAAGATAAAGAGATACCTCGGGACTCAATAGGTACCTCCCTACGTACCTCTAGGGGTAAGTGCTGTCCAACCCCAGCCATGTCAGTGAATATCTTGCTGGAATCGGTCCTTTAAAGAATCCAACCCTCTCAGACTTTCACTGCAAACTACATTATTATTACCTATGTAATTAGATCGCCATTTTTCACAGTAGAAGCTGCCCAAGACTACTTTAATAAGAATATAAATATCTTGTTAAGCATTATGCTAGTTACGATACTTGAGTGGGCAGATGGGCGCGGCATTCCCGTATCAGCAGAGTTTCCTGCCATTAATGAATACTGGTGCATCCTCCTCACAGCCTTACATGAGAACGATTCATTCTATGAGCTCTGGATCTGCCTGTGGGATCTTGTCAGAGACGAGAGCTTTTTAAACCTTATGGTCCAGACAGTAGCAACTGTCCATTCAATACTCTTAGATCAAGAGAAAGAATGGACTATGATAATGCTACTTAACGGCCAATGATGAGCGCCCTGCTCCTTGGCACAGTCGCTGTGGAGTACCACGCATCCAGGCCAAGTTCCCAATGCCCAGCCCGTTATGATGGGGATGGTTCGGGCATATATCTTGCCCAGATCAGTGTAGAAGGCCATTAGGGTCATGGTCTTAACAATAATTCAAAGTTTCGTTCACAGCAAGAGAAACTCCTGTTTGATAAGATAGTGTCTATTGACAGCAGGTACGGAATTAAGCCAGCCGGCATGCACAGGCTACAGCCTCGTTTCATCAGTGGCACCCTTGGTCGCCGCCGAGTCCTGGAGCTAATCTGTATGTTCACTAGGCGTTTCGATGCGATTAAGAACTTTAACAACTGCGATAGAGATACGTGGCAAGTTTCGTTGCCTTCAATGGTAGGGTGTGCTGATAATAGTACCGAACGGGTGACAGCCCACCACCCTCATCCAATGAGGGTAGACTCTCTTGTGCACACGACACACACGTTTGGCCTGACTCTGTGCGCATTAAAGGAGCTAGGGTTCTCACCCAGGTTACTACGATTCCAGTGCTACGAATATGGAATACCAAACAGCTCCCAGCAGCTGAGATGCTGGTTACGCTCTTTGCGTCGTCCTTGATAACCCAGGACGGGTACAACGTCGTGCAAGGTGGCAACAAGGTAGGGAAGGGAGTCCGGCTCGACGAGCGCAATTATGTGATGGCACACTGCCCTTTTCTACGCGATAATTTGAACGCCACCCGACAAGAGTTGGGCAGGCGGTCCAAGTATTTGCAAATGATGGACGATGCCAACCATGGTGGTTTCCAGGCGGACATCGCAGAGATAAAAAATGACTTGGCAGAAATTAGTGATGGGTTATGTGAGCTGGATTCTCTCTGTGATCAAGTTCGGGCTGGGATTCAGGCCATGGAATCGCAAACTGCCAAGACTGAGCAACAGAATAAAGACCTTGCCGAGATTCTCGCTGCAATGGAGCATCTGGAAGCAATGCTGGCAGCCAACAAGTGATCTTATCGGGTATCATCCTGTAGAGAACATAATCTTGCCATGATAGCTCGCTCGTATAGCTATAGGACACTGCCTAGAATTACATTGGTGAAGTTAATTACCTACATATAGGGAGTAGAATCTTGGAAATCTTGTTACTATCTAATACTAGACACTCCCCTTATGCTCCTTTTCAAGCAGCAGCCCCCAGCCAATGACCTCAATTATAACTACATAATATTTTTACCAGCAACAGGCCCTAGGGCATTCATTTCTTACCTGTAATTCGGCGGGGAGGCACCAACAAAAAGTTGCACGAAACCGTGAAATTCCCGTTCTCCGCCTTGATAGGAATGGTCTCTTTGGCCGAGGCCTTCAGCCTGAGGATCTGGCATGAAGGGAACAAAACTCATGACTTGTAGATAGGTGCAGGCGTAGATAATGACAAAATTATCGAGGTTTGATGCACTTGGTAAAAAGCCGTTCGAATATCTCGATATCTATGTAGTTGAGTGCCTGCTCCGCTAAGTACCTGTATGTAAATATCTACCTAGGTATTTACACAGGAGGAAGGTACCAATAAAATACCGGCATCACTCGGATTCAAACAATCAAAATAATTAGCGTGGATGCCTGGGAACTGATCTCTCGGGGAAAGAGCGCGACAATCAGCTAGGTACCTTGTACCTGCTATTTTTGTCTATAAATTACCAGGCTGTCATTGAGTGGTAGCAATTCCATCTTTCTTACAACACACCATCTCCCACCTCTCATCTGCCACTTCTCTCGCAACGCTCATACACATCACAACTTGCATCCCGTTTCACATCCCAAAGATGAGTCAGAACAACCGTAGCGGCAGCAACCGCGAGCCCGGTCAACAACAACCGCCAACTGTGACATCGGTTCCAACAGTTCCAACCAGAGAACAGGCGTTGGAGGTCACGATCACGGACGGTACTGGCACAGAACAAACTCAGCTCGCCTCCGCTCCAGCAAGCCGGCGCACAATGCGTTGCCTCTGATCCTCAGTCTCCTGCCTCAGAAGAACCAGCTGTCAGTATAACGAAATCAATTGACTATCTTCTTTGTTCACTTCTAACGGTTACTCTTCAGGCCACTCCTGACCAAGGATCGTCCTAAAGATAACAAAGCGGGATGGATCGGATTGACGAGATCGGTGTTGGGGAATCAGGTCGTTGGATGGTGGGAGGCACCCATGGGGATGATCACAGCCTAGTCGTTTTTCTGTAGATTGGTCCAGATAGATCCATCAAGCAGTAATTTGAGCTCCTGCCCTCATAAATATGACCTGATATGACCTGATAGTGACCTTCCATGTCTGCGTTGGCTCATCTCGTTGTTGCTCGTACTAACCACAAATTCAAGTGCTTTTGGCGGTCACGAGGCCATATACCTGTAGCCGAACAAAGGTCCGACATTTCCAAGGGCGAAGGCCTCGAGAAATTCTGGCTTGCCGGGGAGGGACTGGCATCGCTTCGCGCATACATCTAACAACAGCCTGCGATTTCAACGTTCAACTAGCGAAAAAGGGACCCAAATCGCAGGGTTACCAATGGCTTAGCTTTACTCTTTAAACCAGATAAATTTCACAGACATTCTGTAAGCCTGCAGCTACTAATCGTGAATTAATCTTTGTCAAGTAATCATTTTATAGAGCAATGGCAAACTGTTCGCTATAACAAGGGATACTAGATAATACATCTGGTGGCTCCAGAGGCCATATCTTCGCCTGAAACATAGGTCAAATTTTCAATCATGGGGCTTGACTGAGTGCAAAGGAAGAATAGTCTATGGAGGTAGGAGAATAAAAGCGAGAAGAGGGTGAGACAGCTGGGAATATCTGAGAATTCCGAGAACCAGTGGTTTGCGATAAAGCAACGCATGATAAAGACAAGGCACAATAAGTATCATGTACCTTGTTGCCGAGCTACCTACCGCGTAGGCAAGTGCAGTGCGCGGCCCTGATCAAGCACTACATGTAAGCTACCTAGGTACCTAGGTAAGTACTGCAGGTGCTTCATTTGTTTCCTGTTTCTCATTCTCAACACCTTCACTTTTTTTCACTTTTCTATGTTCACAAAATTGCGTTCACACTCCCCCTTCATGCGCGTGATGCGGCTTATGTTAACTAGATGATAGTTTATGAAAATCAACGTCACAAATCTCTTGTGAGTATCGAAGATGCAACATCTGCCTCCATCTCCTGCCTAACGCCTCTCATATTCATCTCTTCTTGTTTTCGCGGCCCTGCGAACTGCCAAACTAACTTCGCCTCCTAGACTATCAGAACTCACGCCTTCACCAGCATCATTTTACAAGACATACGTCATTCAAGCATCAAGTTACAATGCCGCCGAAACTCGATTAGAAGCGGAGATTTAAGGACTGCGTAGATCGCATGGCCGAAAAGATCGACGAAAGGTGGCCTAGTATCAGCGAGGCCGAGGTCGATAACATTCGCCAGAGCATCATGCCCACAGCTGGTCAGCCTATCACAGCAGGCCTCAGATGGTCCGAAGATGACCTGAAAGTGTTGAACCAGAGTGCCAACGAGCTGGCCGTTCCGGAAGATCAACACGAGGATACATCTAAGGATCCAGATAAAGATAGCGGAAGGACGCTGTACAAAGCGTGTTTGCGAGTTTGGCATATGCTACCGACAGAAATCATCTCGCCTAGCGTAGGCCTGGTATTTCATGGCAGAGCGAAGACTACAAGAAGGCCTTCCAAAGTACTCGAGATGAAGTGGACACACGACTTCTATGAGGCTCTGCTCACAGTTCTTGTCCATAGTGAGTGGCGGAATGACTTGAAACTCATGATTTCTGCAATCAAATTTGCTTGCGTATGTTCAATTAGCCGCACTGAGCGTTGGATCCCCGAGGATCACCATGATCCTTTCTTTGGGGTTTTCCTGGCTTGTCAAGCAAGGTATCGAGACTGCAGCAGGCTTGAGATCTTCAAGGCCGTTGAATCACAGCTCAAGGATCAACACCAATGGCCTTCGAGGCTGTTTGAGATTTTCAAGTCCATTGACCAGCAGAGTAGTCTTCGAGATCTCGAACGTCAAGAAGTGGACGGCGCTTCTCAGCACCTACTCTGGGTTCGAACAGCGGACCTGACAACTGTTGCAAAAGGCCTGGACAACACAGTTCTGCCAGACAACGAATTCCCTCTCTATCCTGCCGAACTACAGAGAGATTTCTTTGTTCGTTCTCTTCCAATCGGCAGATCTCACAACAGAGACTGGCCCCGCAGTGAAGAAGAATACGCGCAGATACGTAAGATCGGTCTGAAATATCTGCGGGCCAACGCAATGGCTTATCAGATGGCATGGGACAAGAAAAACGTCGTGTTCGAGAGCCTTCCCAGTTATCCGCGATCTCCGGCAGTTGAGGACGAACACGGGGATTATGCACATGATGATGATGATGATGATGATGATGATGATGATACCAGTGAGGACGACGTCGTGTTCCTAGAGACACGGCCTCGTCGCCACGCGGCTCTTGCTACACAAAGTGAAAGCAACAGTCAATTTTCGTCATCGTCATCAACCAGAAAGAGAGCGCTTTCCGAGCACGGGCAACAGGGATCCAATACGAAACGTCAGTGTTCTCATCAAGACGCGCGTGGAGTAGAGGAGCTGTTGAAAAAAAAAGTTACTAGCCCTGAGGAAGCAATGCCAGAACCTGTCTCCGAAGACCTCGAGAACTCGTCGCTCCGCCAAAACTCAAATGAGTTAGGTAATGAGATAGACGATCAAGACGCTCGCGGGGATCAGGATATAGCGAAAGAAGAATTATCTGACCCAGAAGATGATATTTTGAACCGATATCCTGGAGATTTGGGTGACATGATACAAAACGGGAATGCGCCCGAACTACAGGACATACTGAAGACAGATCTGGATATTCCAGAAGACTACCTCTACCAAGTTACCAGGAACTTGGCACTCGGACGAGATCCACAGGATACTAGTGAACTGCCGTCATAGACGAAAACGATGCGATGCAAGCCCCGAGTGCCGCATGTAGCCATCGTTAGAATCTCAACAGAGCTTCTATATATGATTGGAACAGAATTTTCCACTTAGGCCCAATCAGGCGGCCATACAAGAGCTCAATGAAGCCCGAAGCGATAGCCTAGCATCAGATATCTAGGCAAACTGTAAGTGAGTTTCCAGCAAAGCTAATAATACTTTAATAGGTACCCCAGTCAGGGGACCGAGAGCCAAAAGGCACATCATACCTGTGAAGCTATATATCAAACATATCTAGTGGAGGTCCAGGACGATTGCCGGGCACCTCTTCGTGGTGTCCTGGATGAGTACTATTAT
This sequence comes from Xylaria sp. FL0043, assembly GCA_022578865.1. Lineage (NCBI taxonomy): Eukaryota > Fungi > Ascomycota > Sordariomycetes > Xylariales > Xylariaceae > Xylaria > Xylaria sp. FL0043. Next base: position 226,321 of record MU397296.1, read on the forward strand.
GCCATTGTTTTCGCATGATACGGTGGCATTAATAGGAAACTAAGACCCGGCATCCTTTTTTTATATCGTCTTGTTCTACTTGGTACAGTAGGCTATGGGGGGTTCCTTGGTGAAGACGGCCTACTGAACTATCGCTTGCATCACTGGCCAAGCTAACCGAGCAGCAGGTTGCCTTATACACCGACAGACGACCGAATGACTAAACCTACCGACATATATCAAGCCGACCGACCGATACCTCTCATGCGACGACTTAACGACCGAACAGATTGCCCATTGACCGACCGACCGACTGTTCTTCCGTATACCTGAAGCGCAGAACGAAACACTGAACATAGCTGGAAGTTGTCAAGGACGGTAAAGATACATATATAGTATGGTAGAATTGCAGTAGTTTCAAGTTAATTGAGATGGAAAGGTATGATTAAGGACTGAGTAGGAGAGGTAGTCCTGAAGCGATCTGCGTGCGCTTTACGCATAGCAGGGGCTGAAGACTTCCGAACATAGGTAAACTACTCGTATCGTCTACACCTCTTGGAAGCTGAAGGAACCGATATCACACACTCGGAAAACAAGAAGCTTCAAGTCATGCAGAAAGAAGGTCATATCACATCAAGTGTCCGCCGAAAACCCCAGCCCATCTACCCCAGTCTTCTCTCTGCAAACCACAAGAGCCTTAACAGGCATTTCCTTCCAGGGTCAAGAGGTAGATGTCCAGCAGCCTGCCGCGCAGGAGAGTATCTGAGTTCGCCCGACTGCTTTCAAAGCTCTGTTACTAGCGATAGCTGCAGGCTTAGGTTGTTGGTAGCCCCGACCCTTGGGCGGTTGTCTTGTTTGATGAAGCGAGTTGCGTGCATGAAGGTAGACAGGACCTAATTGAAGGAAATTGTTCATAATCACTACAGAACTGGTCCGATGCCACTCGATAGTTAATAAACCTGGGAGTACTGTTGAACTAGCCTCCGCACTCTGCTTTTGTTCTCAATTACTAGAGCCCAGGAGATATTGGTGTTGGACGCCACTCCTCTCCAAGCCCATCAAGCTTGCGCGAGCCATAATACCACAGTTATAGTCCTCCTCAGACGTGCGATACAACGGTCTCCGAATACCACTGAACTGGGCCGATATCATTATTCTCGAAAACATACATACCCTTCACCATACTCGAATCAACCTCCAACCTCCAACCATCAACTACCGACCTACAGTCCCCAGCCTCCTGTCGCCAGCTCAGCTCCGACCCTTGCTCAGGCCGCTATACTAACCAAGCCTCTCAATTCGCCCACCACATATCTGCCTTTGCGATACATTTACTTTGCTTCTGCTTCTGCTTCCCTTGCAGTGACGACCCCCAAGCTCGTCGCGGCCCTGGCAGCTTGGTACCATGACATCCACGAACAATTGCGAAGTGAGAGCACCACCCACGCCATGAAGTAATTACACTCTTGTCGGTTGGCCAGTGTTTGTTGCGCACTATCCTGAGATATTGTATTGAACTTTAGCTGACGATTACAATGCGCGAGCTAGTTCTGCCCTCAATTCCTCGCCACCCAAGATAAAACGCTCCCTCGCCTGAACTGAGACCGATCACAAGCTCCAGCGGTACCAACAACAATCGACCGGTGTTGCCACTCATAATCCGCCAGCGCGATCCCCCGAGCCGCAGCACACGAGTACACGAGCACGGGACTTCTCACGCATCCCCTCGCAAAAGGGTAACTGCAGATTCCATGTGCGTCGCTCGAAGATTTAAGAGACACAGCTTACCTGGAGAGCGTTGTGTATGGTTTTTTTAGACCCACTTCTGCTTTGGTTCCCTTTAGCCCTAGTTCTCTTTAGCCCTAGTTCCCCTTAGCTCTAGTTTTTTTAGCCCTAGTTCTCCTTTTGGCTGCGGCAATATTTGCGCTAGGAACGCTTTGACGCTTTAAACCATAAACTTACTGCTCCTTAAACCTAGTAAACGACCCCTAAGTTAATGTTATTAGATGCTTCCTCTTGCGCCGCCTCTGTTTTACATTATCTGAATGATTAATTCATGATTTGGCCTGGCATTTTACAGTCGAGGTGGCAGTCAAAGGGATAATGGCCGGGCTTTTCGTGATATACATGCTCATATTGTCCGACAGTAGCTACCGACATATACCTGAAAGCAACCTGCCTAAGTTCTTCAGCTGGGCAGACTAAAATCTCCAAGGGTTAGAGAAGTAGGATGTTAAGAAACACATGATGTAAGCACCAAAGAGTTGGTAATATGTTCCGCCGCTACAGAGGATACCCGGGATTCGGAGACTTTCTCAGTGGATCATCGCAAGCGAATCCGATTGCGAGAGGCGCCGGAGTGGGCTTTCATCCGGGTTACGCTACTAATCGAACCCGCCGGAACACTTACTAATAAGCGTGCTTACACTACCGGGCGCTACGGACTTGGTGCGGCCCAGATCTCGGTATAAAAATGATGTCACCAGCTGTCTAGTGAACAATCGATGAACAGATAATAAGAGGCTATTATCTCGCATATGATATTTACAGATTAGGCGACTGTTCATATCTTATACACGTCTTGAAGCTACGTTAAACCGAGACGCCCGCCGCCCATTTCCAATAAAATGGCGAACACCATGAAAGCAGTCGGTACAGTGCACCCCCGCCATAACACGATGACTTCATCCACGCAACCCCGCCAAATCATTCATTTCATTTCATCTCATTTTCATGAACAACTGGCCAGAGTGATATACCACTATACACAGATCAATCAAAGCTTACACAAACCGGGATATATATGAAAATACACAGTTCCAGCTTCGCTAACATAACGATGAAAAAACAGACATACAAGGCGGCAAGGGCCCCGCAAGCGCCCTCTTCATAAACCCAGACACGCCCCGCCCCGAGCCCAAAGCAGGCGAGGTGCTCGTGCGCGTGAAGGCCTTCGGCCTGAACCGGATGGACCTCCTCCAGCGCGAGGGCCTCTATCCACTGCCTCCCCAAGCACCTTCAACACTAGGCGTAGAATTCAGCGGGACGATCGCCGGCTTCGGACCTTCATCATCATCATCATCATCATCCAGCAACACGGACGCGCTGCGCGAAGGCGACGCAGTCTTCGGCCTAGCCTACGGCGGCGCCTACGCCGAGTACATCGCCGTCGACGCGCGCATGGTGCTGCGCAAGCCAGACTTCCTCTCCTGGGAGACGGCGGCGGGTATCCCCGAGACCTTCATGACGGCGACGCAAGCGCTGCATCTGGTCGGCGAGTTCGGCGCGGGCAAATCCGTCCTGTGGCACGCGGGCGCGAGCGGCGTCAGCATCGCGGGAATCCAGCTGAGTCTGGACGCCGGCGCGTCCGCTGTGTACGCGACTGCCGGCAGCGACGAGAAGTGCACGTTCATCGAGTCCGAGCTGGGGGCTACCAAAGCGTTCAACTACAAGAAGGGGGACGGCGCTTGGGAGAAGGCGGTCCTTGAGGCGACGGGGGGTAAAGGCGTCGATTTGATCGTGGATTTCGTGGGCGCTAGCTATTTCCAGAAGAATATGGCTGTGGCCGCTAAGGATGCGCATTGGGTCATGCTTGGGCTGTTGGGTGGCTCGAAGCTTGAAAACGTGGATATCGGTATGCTACTGTATAAGCGGATACGGGTTGAAGGAAGCACTTTACGGAGTCGTGATGTGGAGTATCAGGGGCGGTTGAAGGACAAGCTTGCCGAGTATATACCCCATTTTGAGAGCGGGAAGCTGAAGGTCAGGATTGACTCTGTGTTTCCCATGGAGGATATTATCAAGGCACACGAGTTGATGGAGAAGAATAGCACGACGGGCAAGATTATCTGCACTGTTCCATAGGTATCAAACATGGTTCATAGTAGCCTAACATGAAAACTATTCATGTTCATGTCTAATGTGTCGGGGCTTGCTTCTCTATCATAGAGTGTCAATACACGCCATCACCTTGATCGCCTTAACCAATCACGCATTCCACCAACGCCAAAAGCTAAAGATAGTTCCCTTATTCTTGCTCTGGGTCTCTTAGTGCTCATTTATCCATTTCAACATCTGCTCATACGCCGTAAGTTGTGCTTCTTTGATATTGGCGTCGACATAGTCGCCCACAACAGCGAACCCTAGAACTTGTTAGCAAGTTCCATCTGCATTTGTCTGAGTTCGAGTAAGCTCACCATGGGGCACACCGGGATAAACCTGAACTTCGTGTTCCACGTTACTCTTCGACATAGTGTCCTCACCCGCTATGCGAACCTCATCAGGGAACATTGGGTCGTTCTCCACGCAAACCAAGCTCACAGGAGATTTGAGGCCCCGAAAATCTTCCGGCGATACGAGAGTAGCGTGCGCCAGAGCACCGGCCTTGATATATGGCCCTTTCTTTGCTAGTCCCTGACCCTCGCCAGCCTCTTCATCAGGTTGCTTTTGCGCACCGGTCCAGCTCGTCTGATTGATGGGTCGCTCACTAGCCAGTAGTAAGACGTAACGGCCGCCGATGCAGTATCCAACCGCGTAGATGCCACCACCGTTACCTACTGCGTCTGCGAACTCTCCTTCACATGCATGAATGACCTTCTCTAATATGGGGAAGACTTTCTCTTCGGTATGACGCGCAAGCCACATATCAAGAATGAAGGATTTAGCGGTCTCGGCAGCTTTCAGCTTGAACGTTTCGAGAAGGGAGGTCGTTAGCGTCTCAGATTCTGGAACGGCTGCCGAGTTGGGCGCGGCATCGCCTTCGTATAGGTCTGGCATGACTACTACATAGCCTTCGCTCGCGAATTTGTCGGCCTGGATCTGGTTGTTCGTAGACTTTAGACCGGTGCCTCCTGTCAGCAATAGTAGGAGTTTCGACGGGTTCGAGGGATAGGATTCGGGTTTCGTCAAGTAGACCTGTAGAGCAGCGTCAGTACGCAACTCGTCGACATAAAGCGCTGGACTGGGACAATACATCAACTCCACCAAGTGGTCTGATTTCTCCTCGAGGAGTTTCACCGGTCGCTGTATATTATCAGCGCAGATTCTCATAGCAAGTCAATTGAACCCACGCACGTGTCGGCCGGTCAGTTGTGCAGTGCTCGCTGATAGTAGGACCCGCCTCGCCAGGTGCAGCAGCTTCGTGCGCGTCGCTTTCAGGCGCCTTGGTCGCAAGCTCTGGGTCGGCCATGGCTGTGGGGTAGATAATGTCTGATCGCTAGTCGTACTTCGAAATTATGCACGAGAGTGTAATTCACGATAGATTTATGATGATGTATGGATTTTGAGAGCTTGAGAGCGACGAGAGTTGTAGAGGCAAAGGGCGGCGTAAGCTCAACCTAGGTAAGTACCTACCTTTGGAGTTGTTTCAAGTTACACTACATAGAGTACCTTCTTCCTACTACTAGCCAGCGGCGCTTGGTCTAAAATGGACCTTTATGCAGGTTCACAGGGAAGTGACTACGCATACCTTTATATGTGGTAGTTACACCTGTAGGTGGAGGTATAGCAGCCAAGGAGCTTTGGTGGGGGAGTGTGCTGCGGGGGATGACGTCCTGATGGCCCCGCGTAGTGCCTACTTAAGGCAGATTTAAGACATAAATTCTACATTAGGCAGTACCTAGGTAGTTGTTGGTTGTTGCCTTGCAATGGCTTGGCAGCTGCTGTGGTGCTGAAAGCCCTGTGCGCACCTGCGGGGCTGCCAAAAGGGGACTTTAATGGGGAGAACGCCGTGCGACGCGATCTTTCGTAACAGGACGCGTTCTGTGTTAGTTCTTTACACCCCCATCAACACCACGATTTCGATATTGCCCAGCCTTGACCCGTCGTACCCAAACCTAGCAGCACTATATCCCCCGTGCGCACGTGCTGTTAACAAGAGACAGGGAGCAAGCCCAAAGTCAAAAGTCAAAAGTCAAAAGTTAGAAGCCAAAGTCAAAATCAAACTGAAGTTAAGAAGATGTCGGTGGCCGCGGCACAGCAGGCCATTACGCAGGGCGCGTTAGAGTGCGTAGACAACCCCTCTCGCGCTTTTTGAGTTTTCGTCGTGATTGTAGTGGCATGCTTGCTGTCGAATAGTGGCTGACCCTATCATCCAGTGCCATCTTCAACGATCCCAACAACACCGACCAGAGATTTCCCGTACCCGTCCTCCAATGTCTTCAGATCAAGCCCCTAGCAGCCCAGCAAGCTCCTGGCGCCCCTGCGCAACAAGAGCGGTACCGAGTCGTTCTGAGCGATATTCGAAACTATGTTCAGTGCATGCTGGCAACCCGTAAGCAAACGACTCTAATCATGCAAATATGATCAAGGCGACGGGATCTGAGGCTTATTATCTTGCAGAGGCCAATCATGTCATCCATGATAACCAGCTCGTTCGGGGCTGTATCGTCCGCGTCAAGTCATACCAGGCAAACGCAGTGAAGGGCAAGAAGTATGTATTGCAACTCCTCGGCAAGAGACTCGAGAGAGACTGACTACGAGAAGCATTCTGATTGTTCTCGACCTCGAAGTCGCCTCTGAGCTCGGCACACATGACCGAATCGGTGAGCCTGCACCCTTTGAAGCCAAGCCACAACCTGCAAACAGTGCTACCGCCATTGGCGGCTCTGGTTTCTATGGCGCCAAGGCCGAGTCCTCGGCGCCCGTCATCAAGGCGGAGCCCATGCCATCTCGAACGGCGCCCGGAGGTGGCGGCGGCGGCGGCGGTGGTTCTAATACTCGCGGGAACATCGTCATCTACCCGATTGAGTCGCTCTCCCCATATGCACACAAGTGGACCATCAAAGCGCGTGTTACGTCAAAGTCAGATATCAAGACTTGGCACAAGGCATCTGGTGAAGGCAAGTTGTTCTCAGTCAATCTCCTCGACGAAAGCGGTGAGATCAAGGCAACCGGGTTCAACGAGCAATGCGACGCATTCTACGACATATTACAAGAGGGACAAGTTTACTATATCAGCACTTGTAAGGTGAACCTGGCCAAGAAACAGTTCTCAAATCTTCCTAACGACTACGAACTCGCGTTCGAGCGAGAAACCGTCATTGAGAAGGCTGAGGATCAGAGCAGCGTACCGCAGGTTCGCTTCAATTTCGTCAACATCGCCGAACTCCAGTCTATTGAGAAGGACTCCACGGTAGATGTCGTCGGGGTGCTCAAAGATGTTGGTGAAGTGTCACAGATCGTCTCCAAGACCACGCAAAAGCCCTACGATAAGCGCGAGCTCACACTCGTTGACGACTCGCAATTTTCTGTCCGCCTCACAATATGGGGTAAGACGGCAACCACATTCAACGCACAGCCGGAGTCAGTAGTTGCTTTCAAAGGTGCCAAGGTGTCTGACTTCGGTGGACGTTCGCTCTCACTTCTTGCTTCAGGTACCATGGCCGTGGATCCCGATATCGAGGAAGCACATCGTCTCAAGGGTTGGTACGACTCTCAAGGGCGCACTGATAGCTTCAACACGCACAACGGCATGGCTGCCATGGGTGCTGCTACAGGACGTCGGGACCAGACGAAGTGTATCTCCCAGGTCAAGGATGAGGGCCTAGGTATGGAGAACACCGACTACTTTAACCTCAAAGCGACGATTGTATACATCAAACAGGACAATTTCGCATACCCAGCATGTAGCCAGGAGGGCTGCAACAAGAAAGTTGTAGATCAAGGCGACGGAACGTGGCGGTGCGAGAAGTGCGATATCGCGCACGCCCGTCCGCAATATCGCTACATCATGAGTGTCAACGTCAATGATCATACTGGTCAGTTATGGCTGTCGTGCTTCGATGATGTCGGTCGTGTCATTATGGGCATGTCTGCCGATGAGCTCATGGAGATCAAGGAGAACGACGAGGATCGTGCCCCTGCTGTCTTCGAAGCTGCCAACTGTTCCAAGCTTAATTTCCTGTGCCGCGCTAAGATGGATACATATGGCGACAACCCTAAGTGAGTAATCCTTGCTTCGCACCGTATACTATGTTTCAATACCATCATCCCCCATCATCATTCACCACAAGACTGACGATAATTCTGCTATTTAGGGTTCGATATCAAGTCATGAGCGCGACTCAGCTTGATTACAAGACGGAAGCCCTGAAGTTGGCCGATATGATCAAGCAGTTCGGGATTAGCTCGTGATGAATAACCACAACTATTCCGTCATCACCATGAGAGGAAGATTGACGACCTTCTACTTTGGGACCCTGGGGCTCAAAGGGAGATGAGTCAGCTTTACGTGACTACCTACTTAGTTATAAAGCGATTAGCACTGATATGAAACACCACGACATTGGGATTACTCGGCAGAGCGGGCAAGGCAAGACATCAGGAGGTATCGGAACTTAATGTACAAAGTGCACCGTGTATGTAGAGGGACATAAGATGGCCAACTGGCCTTCTGATCAAGCCGTAGAGTACTTCTTAAGTACCATCAGCTCAAGGATCATTTGGCAGATGAGGACATATCCATGTACTGATATTCAATTCACGAAGGCTTCGACGAAGGTTTAGGTAGAAAAACGGGTCTACGATGCGCATCTGATGCGCAAACACAAAATATAACTATTCATTGTCAATCAGAACCCGAATCTGGTCAAATCCTAGTCATGCCAGTCATTCTCTGTAATCTATCTTTGCGTGACGGACTAATTCGACGACAGCTATCTAATTCGTCTTGACGAGGGCCATCTAACTCATACCTCTCGGCATTCTCATCAAGTGCTATCTACGAAAGTGCGGATTCGCCCGGAATTTCCCAGACTTTGAAAGTGTCAGACTAGCTCCTAATAGTAGCTATCATCACCTCGACGATCACCTCGACGAGGCCGATTTATCGCTCTCATACCCATTTGTCTTAATCCCCCTAACGCCATGCATGTAGTCTTTCTCCTTCTGAATATCATCATCTAATTCGATAAACCCGAATATCGACAGCAGCACAGAGCTAGACCGCGAACCGAAATATTCTCGAATTGCTCTGGGCTGTCTACTCACGATAGCCCTTCAAAACAGCTGTTGTCATACGCAGGTGGAGACCCCCTCATAAGGCTACCTTTCTCACATCGCATCGTTCGGTCGAGGCCAGAACTCTCTTTTCCCGGCTTCAAACTACCATTAGAGATTCGAGAGCCCGCCCATTAGGTCCTCGTCGTCGATCTGAGCCTCGAAGCCGAGTGTCGGATCCTGGGCCTCGCTAGACTTGTCGCGCTTGCTTTCTTTGACGATCCACTTTATGTACTCTCGGCTGGTTCCCAAACGCTGATTCGTGACGGCAAGAATGGATTGTATCTCCTTTAGCTTGGTTGCCTCTTTCTTGACTGCATTTTCGAATTCTTGTTCTGATGGATGTGTGGTGGGAGAGAGGAAGAATAAGAATTTCGTTCCGTCGTCGTTCTTCTCGATGACACCCTTCAGCATTCCCGCTATTATCATGTTCTGGATCAGCGTTTCGACATCCTCGTCCTTGGTTAGGATGCTTCCCGTCTCGGCGCTCTTCGTCTGCTGGCGAATCTCGGATATGGATATCTTCGTGTAGACGTCCTGTAGTGTGAGGATTCGCCATTTCTGGTATGCAGCTTTGACTTCCTCTATCAGGCCGACGTTTCCATCTTCCATCCACCCCTGTGCGTTATTCTGTACTTCTAGCCTCAGCTGCTCGACGTCATCGGTTGCGAAAGCCGTGGCCAGCAAAACATATGATTTACCAAGTAGTCCAAAGATCTTATTTGTCGAAGCACTTGTATAAGGCGGCGAAGTAGAATATTTCCCATTCGAAAGTAGGCTGACCAAAATCCATTTCTTGAACGCCTCGACCATTATCTTACTGCAGCCACCATCCTTAGTAGGAAAGGTGACGACGCGTTCGAACGCGGCCCGCGCCTTCGCCCAATCTCTCCGCGCGCAGTATATCATACCGCAAGTCAAGTCATATTCCAGTACCGCTGAGCTCTTGAGCAATGACGTGAGTCCTGTCGATTTCGAAATATACGAGGGAGGGGCCAGTTCGAGGTCACATAGATACTGGGCCGTCTCTTGATTTGCCATTCCGGGGTAGTAGACGATATTCTTATCGATGACAGGTAAGGCTGCCTGTATGTTATCTGTATCATAGGCAAGTCTTGCTAAGAGGGTGTGTGAGGAGGTAAGCATGGTTCCGGATGGATCGAGCTTTAAGATGGCGGTGGAGAGGCATTCGACTGCTACAAGAGGCTGCGGAAACATTCTAGTCAGCACGAAGAAGAGGAGAATTCCAGGGCGGTAGATGATACGCACAGGCAAGAGCCGTCCACCTCCCACGGCGTCCATTATCTCCAACAGGATAGGTCCGCCATAGCGACATTGCCGTCCATCAAAGACCATCATAAATGTGACGAGTTTGTTTAATATGAATTCCTGGGGGACTCTAGCGGCTGGGCTTGGGAATATCAGGGCATGCAGTATGGCAAGATAGGACAGCGAATTGACGGCCGGGTCGATAACCTGGTGTCGTGCTGGTTAGCACACGGTCGAGGGACAAGGCAAACAGACACGGGGAGACGGTACATTTAAGAGCTCGGCGCTGTAGGTGACAAGGTCCTTATTCTGTTCCTTGATCATCTTGGTGACCCGTTGTATGTGAGCCAAGGCGGCCTTGTGGTAGGCTTCGTTGTCGGCGAGATCGCCCTGCGGCGGGAATGCCAGCAGCGCGCTGGCACACTGGTCCATGCTGGGAGCTCGAAGTATTTTGCCGACGTACTTAGAAGAGGTGTTTTCTCTAGGTCCAGACGTGTTATTCGGTATCTCTGCTATGTCCGATATATCGACAACGATCGCATGCTGTTGGTTGTGGGTGCTGTTCAACTGCCCTGGTAGGAAGTAAATCGAGGTACAGTTGTTGATGGTTTGGTTACATAAGATTTGGGGAGCTGCTTCCCCTTGGCGGGGCTCCTACTGTAGGTAGAGCTGCTTGTGTGGAGGGGTAGTAAAGTGGGGTATTTAGTGGAGCTTAAACCGGAAGCTATCAGTGGACCGGTGGACCTACCGTGACAACTTGCTGCACTCCGTGTACACTTCAACAATGGCTGGTTGGAAATTTCAGTAGAGAAAGTGCTTGCACAATAAATTGGCATGAATCAAAGTTACAACTTGCTTTCTATATTTAATTAGCAGTCTATTGAATATTGGCTATATGGAGTAGGCACAGATGCTGCAGTTTGTAAGTGTCGAAACCTTATCGAGTAAACTAGGTACACGTCTCAGTCTGCTGTGTCAAGAACCCCTCCACATCAGCCAGGTTAACCAGAGACAGTGGGAGTTCCATCCAGTAATCTTACACCTAGCCCTTCAATTACACGGGCTCTAAAATGTAGAAACCGACAGTGCCACAGGTGGCTCCAGGAGCATTGCATCTGCTAAGCAATAGCAGACTCATGATTGCCCATGTAGGTTTGCTGATTGGCGCCGAGACGTACTAATCCACGGCAAAGACCGACATGTCTAACCTACACACTCAGTATGTATGTAGTAAGTTAAGAACATCACATATATAAACGTCCCGGGAGTATGTGGATCGCTGATGGCCAAATGACGAGAGCTCTGAAATATATGTTGGCCCAGTCTCTGCCCGGCTCTGCAGCTAGTCGCCACTAGGACAGAGTCCCCTGTCCAGATGATCGAGTTTAGAATACGCATCTTCGACGTAGCGCCCTCCATATTCCACAGATGACAGGGATCTGCGCGTGTCTGTAGTCGTTTGTGCAGCTGCCTAGACTAGGCCGGGTCGGCCAGGTCGTACAGACAGGCGACACAGTCGAGCAGGCAGACGGACTGACTGACAGCGGCAGAGGCAAAGTCAATATCGCGTTGGCTACTATGGCGATCAAGGACTAATCACCTAAACTGAACTGACAACCCGAGAGTGCCGATCCATGGTCACCGCGACAATACAAGGCCCAATTCAGGAGGAAAGACGGAACAGAATGCATAGCCTGAAGCATTCTCCCAATATCTTCGTCCGATAACGCTGAATAGTGGCGATTGACATTGGTCTTTAACTATGAGAACTGCACCGGAGCATACGATGTCGACCGGTAAGGTATTTAAGTTGCGTAATACTATTGCTTCCCCGCAGTGCTTACGAGGGCCAGCCAAGAAACAAGAAAGTTATCTGCACGCCTCTTAAAGTCAGATCGAGAGTTCTATGTCCAGTTTGAGCAAGCCGCGCCGCCCTGATTGGCCACACCACTTACACGGTGAGACGAGAGTGACGACACCATTCCAGAGGACGCAGGACTTCGGCCATGTCGTACTTACATATACATCCCGTCCGGGCCACGCCATCTGCTCGTTCGCTCTTCCGTGTCAAGACGCTTAGTTTCTTCCAACAACTGGAAAATCGAACTAGTTCACACCGAAGCTGTCCAAATCAACGCGGGAAGATATCACCGTGAGGAGCAGAAGAAAAAGAACTAGAAGAAGAAGGAGGCGACGATAATATCAAACATCGCCCAAGATGATGATCCCAGATAATAATATCTTCGACCAGGTCGTGGAGGCGGCCGGGAAGCCTCATCGCACCGCTACTCAGACGTCCACTCTACCTTTCCCGACCGTGACACCCGACATCCCCAGGATTTACGTCCAGCATTCGACAGAAGTCGGACACAAGACACTATGGTATGTTGACCTTGTTGAAGCTAGATATGGAGAGGGAGAATGGGACTAACATCAAATAGGGTGGTCTGCGTCCTCATGGGCATATCGTCCCTTGCGTTCTACGCAATGGCCATGAGAGTCCCAGTGGTAAGAAGCCAGAAGACAAACGCCTATTGCGAGGAGACCGAGCAACCTTTCTGACAGACATGTAGCAAAAACGCCTATTGCATATTCTCACTTCATTCATCACGACTATTGCATTCTTGTCATACTACGCTATGGCAACCGGGACAGGCGTCACCTTGCACACTACAGTTATCAAGGAGACCAAGCTGCATGTCATTACGGAGATAATCAAGAGACAAGTATTCTGGGCACGATATGTCGACGTAAGCTCTTCCCATCTCTTTGTCTTCTTTCCTCTTCCCCGTAGCTTCCTTCTACTACCCATTCAAGAGAATACCACAAGCTAACCAGACTACGAACACAGTGGTCACTCACAACACCTCTCCTCCTCCTCGACTTATCCCTTGTCGCAGGTCTAAACGGAGCCAGCATCCTCATTCTCATGTTCTCCGACGTAGTGATGATCCTCACGGGCCTGTTCGCCGCGTTCTCCCACGACGAGGCGCAGGGCTGGGGCTGGTACGCGTTCGCGTGTCTAGCGTATCTCACCATCGTCTACCAGCTGGGCTATAAGGGGCGGCATGCCGTAGCGACCAAGGACAACAAGACCAAGGCTTTCTTCGGCGGCATCTCGCTCTTTTTACTACTTATCTGGGCGGTTTATCCCATGTAAGTGCTGCGTTTGCCATCTACCTGTATTCACTTCCACCAATTCGATCTGATTATTCGGATGGAATACTTGATCAGTGAATGAGGGGTTCGGGAAGGTTCATCGGCTAACTGATTGATCTTAGTATCTGGGGAATCGCTGACGGCGCCCGCATCGTGAATGTCGACGGCGAGATCATCGCCTATGCTGTCTTGGACCTTCTCGCAAAGTCCGTCTTTGGCTTCTGGTTGCTGTTGACCCATGACAGCATGTCCCGTACATCGCCCTCGATCGGCGGTTTCTGGGCTGATGGCCTTTCCTCTGAGGGGACACTTCGCGTAAGTTTAGAATCGTAAGACGGGGCAACGTGGAGATGTGCTAACGGCATTTTAGGTCGGAGATGTGCATGGGGATGATTAAGGCCGTGTCTGCCCTAATATTAGCCAACTCAACCGAGTAAGAGGAAGCGAATGAGAACTTGACGCGAAGACGCTAGTATTGCTTCGAGATAGGCTTCCATGGAGACTGTCCATATTTACCACACTCGTTCATTCATCCATGCGCGCAGCGGGTTTGTTCCGGTCTGTTCTAGTCGTAAGTTCAAAATAAGACGGGTTGATGATCATTTTAGCGGAATTTGGAAAAGGCATGAATCGGAAACGGCGTTCTTGTTGGCTCACCATTCAGTTTGTTACGGTAGCTTGGGTCTGTCCACCACTTCGACAGATATAGGGACAATAGTCAGATGATAGTGATGTATAAATATGGTAAAATCAATCATATCATTCTGCAGATTTGCAACATCCTTAGTGGCCAACATGCGCCCAAGCAATGTAAAGACAAAACCATGCGTCTAACTTGGAACATAGAGAGAGCGATTACTCGTTCTCTACTGCGCAACGATCAAGATCCATCAATAGCTGCTTTAATGCAGGGCATTTAGAATCGCAGTTCAGCCCAAAGCGGTCGGGATACCCAGCGTCTTTGAGCTTGCGTTAAAGCGCTTGGAGTCGAGTCGACGTCTTCGGAATGGTCCTCCAGTAAGCACAGGAATACCAGGCAGTTAGGACTCTCTAGGGTCGCCCATTTTGCGACAATATCTCTCACCGTCAATCCCTTCTCCTTCCAATCATCTCCCATAGACTTAGTAGGCCTCAAGCAGAGTTACTGCAGGATTATTAGTAACCACCCCCCTCGCTTTTTCTCTCTCTCCTCTCTCCATTTCTTCTCCTTAATTGAAAAGGTCCAGCGTTTAGATCAACAGACTCGGGGAGAACACGAGAAACGCCGAAATAAGGGGAGCATATCTTTAAGTTCGAGGTCCCCAGATAACAGATTAAGGCCCCGACAGGTTATACATAAGGAATGATAAGTCGGGGCCTGGAAAATTGACTTCAGGCTCGAGAGAGGTTCGGAGATCATCACGACGTGAGAACGTGTAGAACGGATTTATACAACTTTGAGGAAAATGTACACCTGGTCAAATACTTGGGTCAATATAGTGATATATCCTAGATGCCGCGACCACGCTTGCGAATCTAAACTTAGGACGCAAGCAGGTGGCTAGAACCTATCTATCAATTTCAGTAGCAAATGCTACTGGAATAATCAATGAGCACTGGACTTAACCGTTCGAGGTCTTCTGGGCATGTATATTTATGGACGATATTTTTAAACGATCTTGAACATTTCATCGTGACATTGAGCGGCACTGCTACTATCACTATTCAGGATAATTTGGACAATGTAGGTTTTCTATCCCCGACTTCCTTTGCGGCGAGATCTTTAAGTTGCTTCCGTAGGATCTTACCAGACTATACGACCGCGTTAGCTCACCCAGTTTCTAGAGATCAGTAGCAGACTTACCGGATTCTTCGGGATGACATCGATGAATTTAACACCGCCTTTCAGACGTTTATACGTAATAACCCGCGTCTCCATCCACTTCGCAATATCCTTCTCCGTCACCTTGGCGCCAGGCTTGGGAACGACGTAGGCGCGGGGGACTTCCTCTCCGTTGATCGTTACGCCCACAACACCTACGTCAGCGATAGCGTCGTTATCCAGTAAGAGAGCTTCGAGTTCGGCCGGCGCGACTTGGTTACCCTTGACCTTGATAAGCTCCTTAATCCGGTCAACAATGTGTAATTTCCCTCCCGGTTCGTACGCCTCGATATAAGCAACATCGCCCGTCTTCATCCAGCGTGTGCCGTCGGCGTCGACGTGGATTGTATTAGCCGTAGCTTCGGGTTTCCTCCAGTACCCTTTCATCAAGATCGGCCCGGCAATCCACAGCTCACCCCTCTCATTGGCGCTCGTGATCTCCCCAGGCCCATCCGTCCTCATGAGACGCGCCTTGCAGTTCGGCATTATCTCGCCGACTGCCGCTGTCCTCCGGTACTCGTTAGGGTGCCAATTGGTCACGGTGCATGTCAGTTCCGTCATTCCCCAGCCCTGCCGAACTGTCATGGCACCCGCTGGCCAGAGCTTCGCTACCTCGTCGGAGACCTCGAGACCAAGAGGAGCAGCACCGCTGCCCATTGACTGGACGCTACTTAAGTCATACTTGCGCGATAAGGGATTTTTCGCAAGCATGACGATGATAGGCGGGACGGCTACGATATGTGTAATGCGGTAGCGCTGGATGTGTTGGAGCATCTTCTCAAAATTGAATGCTGACATTATGTATACCGGAACCCCCGACTGTGGAAAGTTTGACAAGAAATACGTCTGCCCGTATCCATGATAGCACGGCAAGAAGCAGAGTTGGCGCTGCGCCTTTCTCTTTTCCGTAACTTCGGGGTCCAGTTCTTCCACGTACTTCACATGTACGCCATTAGCGACGTATGAATAATGGGAGAGCTCGACGCCTTTCGGTACACCCGTCGTCCCCGAGCTGTAGTTCAAGCATAACGTAGTGGTCTTCGGATCTGCCGGCTCAAACCAATCGAACTTGGCAGCATCGGTTTCAGATGCCAGGAGTTGCGTCCAGTGCTGAGACCCCAGGCGAGCTTTGCCTTTCTGCTTGTCCATGGCCGTCGCGTCGAAGCTATACACACGGCTCTTGGGTAACCCGGCCTGCTCCGCAGCCTCCATAGCAATTTCCATGCTAGCGTCGGAGGCGATGAGGATGTACGCCCCGCTGTCCTTCAGCTGATAGGCGAGCTCGCGAGCAACGAAGTTGGGATTCGCGCCACTGAAAATGCCGCCTGCCATTATCGTGCCCATGAATATCGTCGGGAAGAAGATATTGTTGCCCGAGAAAAGCAGCACGCGATCACCCGCCTTCAAACCCGCCCGTTGCAGACCCAATGCTACGCGCTTCGACCATAATCGGTAGCCAGCTCTCGTGATGATCCGAGTTTCTGGGTTATCTGGGTCGACGAACTGAGGCGAGTCGGGAAGAGGATCGAACGAAGACCCGAATACCCATTTTGGGAGTGAGCATTTAGGGATTGGAGTCTCCCATCTTGAGGGAATAACCATGGCGGATCAAGGAGTTCTAGAATACACCACCGCCGAATTAGGATGACGAAAAGAAAGAATAACGCTTCAAACGGAATCTATGTACTTAGTAAAAAGAAGCGAGCCACATTAATAGATTGAGGTGAGAGAGGAGTATACAGAAACCACGCTTATTAGCTATTTACGTAGCTTATTGGAGCTGATGAGGGGAAAAGAGCTTGTTTCCCCATACTGAAGTATTTTACCTAGGTAGAGAAGGAAAGGTTGCCGAGGGACCAGGGCCCTTCGCCTCCATACTGCGTATAATTACCAACTTAGGGAGGTGCTCGAAGAAGGGGTGAAGATAAGCCTGGGGGTTGACCCCATTCCGCGGCATGCTAGGAAGGCAGACAGGCCCTCTTCTTCCCCAACCCACTGCAATTCTTCTCAAGCTGAAAAGCTATCTTCAATTCGCTTTCCTAGTGCACAATACCATGAAGGCTGCTGTGCTGTCTATTATCTGGGCGACTATTGCGGGAGCATCATGCCCTTGGGCGTCTCGTCTTCCTTTCGCTAAGAAAGCATTTTGATTGGGTATGATAATAACTCGATTCGTTGTTTGCTGGGCGGTGACAAGGAACTATGATACGAGTTCTACGGTAGGCCTGTTCTCCCCCGCAATGACGGGACCAAACCAGACCAAATATAGAGTAGTGCCAGCGGGGGAGTCGAGTACCTTAACTCGGTTGCATTAGCAGGCGGAACGGGCGGAGCATCACTTGAACCTGGCAAGGTAATGAAGAAATAATTGTCAAATTTCTCAGGAGTAATAGGTGACTGGGTTGACAGTTATTTATTTCATTGCCTTACGTGGATAAGGTCTATCCCTCACTCCAACGTTGAGAGCTCAAGGGCTGGTACAGCTGTTTTAGCTTATTTCATTTTCATTTCTCTGACTACCCGTCTCATACGTGATAAAGATTCGGTTTTGGGGGCTAGCTGTTCATTAACGGCCTCACGAAGTTCCGAGAGTTAATGATTGGCTGGACTTGTATCCGGTATCTGAAGAGTATTCACGTCTTACTACGAAAAGGTCGTTAGAAGTCAAATAAGTCTTGGCAGCTTAGAGGTTCCATCTTCATTAGGACAGTTCTAGATCCGAGCCCCCAGTTTAGGTTTTTCATCCCTGCAATAGGATTTGAGTAACTGTTACGACAAAGCTCAAATGGTTAGTTTACATCCATAATTCAAGTATGTGATGCTTTCTCAGAGAGCGCATACTCTCACAGAGATTTTATTAGCTACTAGAGTAAGCTACGGCTACACTACGATTGTGAATCGTGTACGCCGGTCGTGTCTCGGTTATTGCGTTGACTTATCCCGGCAAGCTGCATGGGTCGTGCCTTGGGAACCGGCAGGTAGTCCTACCAAGCACTCGAGCGCAATTTTCAATAGTCGGCTAGGTATGAGATGACTTGTATGACCCTGACTGGCCGTACGAGATGTGAATGATCGAATGGACTGTGCCGTTGTCTCATGATTAGATTGCCACTTACAAAAGCCGATGTTATAATGACTGTTCTTGCCTGCGTTGATATTTCACTCCCTTTCGAATCTTATGAAACTCATCGCTGCGTCTCGCCGTGTAGGTAAAATGCAATATAGAGGTATTTTGGAATCCGCCTGCGGAGATAGTGGTCATATTCGTAAACACGCATTAGATGGGTGAGTTCCGGATTGTCGCCGGGACCCTTACTAGCTAGCGACTGCCGCTTCAGCCTCTTTCAAGCCCTTTCTCAGAGGTGGAGTATGTCCCACCTTGTTTGCCATGTGTCTCAGAAGGATGTGTCGTAGCTGTAAGTCCATCCGCTCGGCCAACCTAGTGGCGCAGGCACAAACGTCACAGCCCTCAAAGTTATCTCCTCTCTCTCGAGTACGCTCATACGAAAAGGGCGGCGAGGCACACAATGTAAATAGTTTCCAAGCGTCACACATATTTTCGTCATAGCAGAGTATCCCTTAGTGTCGGAGACCAGTGAAAACTTGTATGGTGCTGAGAATAAGGAATTGAGATATCTAGCGAATACTAACCGCGCTGTTAGGAATCGAACCCTACTCACTAAATAGCTCGGACGGTAAGCTGGTCTTAGATTCAGTGAGTGCTGAATAGCTATGTCTGAGATAGTCTCGGGTGTGCCGATACCTACAAACCCGCAATTCAGCGCGCAGACCTCTGTACTGTCTTGCTTGCGAAAGTTCCGCAAAATTGGCCATCTTGTAGCTTCATAGCTTCATACTGAGTTGATTAAAAGGAGAGCTTGTTGCTGAGAAGATAGTCTCATTATATACTGCACCCTAAGGACACACTTAAGTGCAATTGGCGCGTGCAGCATCGTTGATTCGTAGATGTCTATTAGCTCAATGTTTTTGATTGATAAGGTGAGGACAGGCTTTGGACTCTGTTCGTCGCTGTATTTCTTAATTATGCTAAGGGCTGCTTGTGCACGGGTGGGAGAGTACACGTATACTACCTGTGTAAAGTGTTGTGCGAGCTGCTGAAAGCCTTTATTCCCCCAAGTGGACGGTACACAGGGTAAGCAGACGATGGAAAACTCATGGGATAATCGACCTCTTAACGTAAACTTTAGGCCATCAGTTTACATCCTCTTCCTCCTATATAATGCCAGCTACACGCCTTTGCTGAGAATGACATGGGTTGTTGATACCGAAAACTTGGATCTAGACATACTTCCAGTTGAGGGAACCACCGAAATTCCGGATACGAGAACAAGAAATGCATTGCTTTTGCCATTCCTACTGTATTAGCTGATTGGTCCAAGAAGTGGAGGGTGGTTGCTGCTCTGCTATGAACATTGTGTTGTAAATTCTGGTGATATCTATCCTACACTGTCTAGATTAATGATGTCATCATCTTATAGCAAGTTTGGTTATTATTGCGTGCTACTGCAAGCCAATGACGCTGGACCGCCAATAGGTATCACTAGGTGCATGTCTCAGCTCTTGTTGTATTGGTTGTCATTGTCATGTGGCCATAGTAGATGCATTTTCGAGACAATTTGTTTCTAGTAAGTAGCTTTCAAGCTGTCTTTAATCAGCTCAGAATCGCAGCTGAAGCATCTCGATTAGTATTAATGTCGCCAGCTTCGTTCAAATAGTTTTAGCGCTAAGTGGACAGGAAGCCCAACTCTGCATTCATCTTGCAGAATACGCGGTTAGACGTGCTACCCGTTCGGTAGTTGTGATCTACAAGCGTCTCTTGGCATCACGGCATTGCCCGCGCCCCCGTGGAGTTCAAGTCAATAGTCACTTGATGGAATGTAGTTTTACATCAACACAGGCAGCTGACGGTACATTACACCGTGGGATAGGAATCATGACTATTGATGTTTAGCTAAAATCTTGTCTTGCACCCCTGAGGATGATGATCGGCAGACACCCGAACCTTGTGCTGCCATTACCAGGCAATATAAAGTATATGGTTTGAGCTGTCAGCACCATAATTGATGGAATCAGTTCTCGCTAGTTCTACCTGCCAAACCCCCCAAGAGCCGTTTGTCAGAAATCAAGATGGGCTTCCTGAAGGTTGCTGTAGCGCTGCAGCTTTTGCTTTCCTCGGTGTCTACGGCTGTACCCACCGGATCGTTTGGCCTTGACAAGAAGGCGGACAGTTACAGCTCAACGATCTACGATGCCGTTGTAGTTGGCGGTGGCCCGGCTGGTCTTAGTGCTGGTAAACTCTCCGCGACTTTTCTATCCCTTGGAGAAGATTTAGTTTCACTGACCAACAACTACACTGCTAGTGAGCGGTTTGGCTCGAGTACGCCGGAATGTGTTGCTCATCGATTCGGGCGTGTACCGCAACGACCCTACGAGACACATGCACGACGTGATTGGAACCGACGGTAAGTTGCACAACGCCGAGACCGTGCTACTTAGAGTAGCTATGAACGCCCCTGCGACGAGCTCTGGATCCTAACAAACCACGTAGGCGTGAGTCCGGCTTATTTCCGATGGAAGGCTCGCGGCCAGCTCTCATATTACCCGTCGGCCCTGTTGATTAACGGCACGGTGTCGAAAATCGATGTAGCGGGAAACAACACGCAAGGTGCAGCACCATTCACCGTTTACACGACGTTTTCTTCGGGCGAAGCAGGGAATGTCGGCGCACGCACCGTCATCTTGGCAACAGGGCTTAGCGACATTATACCAGGTACACCAGGCATTCAGCAGAACTGGGGGAAGGGGATCTTCTGGTGTCCTGTAAGTTCAGAGCAAATGTTTCATCTTTCTTTTTGAGATGTGCTTTCGGAGCCTACCTGTTCATTGCCTGGCTTAAGATGAAGCTCGCTAACTTGCAGGTGCTGGCGAAAGTGGTGCGACGGAAACGAACATGCAGATCAACCCCTCGGCATTCTCAGTAATCTCAACGAGGCAGCGAGCCTGGTCCAAGAGATCTCGACACTCAACAATGACATAATTGCCTTCGTAAACGGGACAAACACGCCCGAGATGCGCGCTGAGACCGACAAGAAGTTCCCCGGCTGGGAGCAGTACCTCGAGCTGCACAATATCACGGTCGAGAACCGAACTATCGCCGGTCTCGTGCGCCTTGCGGACGGCGGCGCAAACGAGCACCCTGAGGCGCCTACATTCCCGGAACACGACTTGTTCCGCGTCGACTTCACGGAAGGACCAAGCGTGGAACGCGCGGCGTTCTTTGCGAGCTTCCCCAATAAGCAGCATTCGAACGTCGGTGCCGATATGGGCGTGAGACTCGACGGTGGTAGACTCGCTGCTGATGGTACCAAAGGCCTCATGACCAATATCCCTGGTGTCTACGCCATCGGTGACGCGAACGCTGACAACGTTACCAACGTACCGCATGCCATGTTCTCTGGGAAGCGAGCTGCTGTTTTCCTACATGGTGAGTTTATCGCGACAACTATTTAGTGTCTTACCAGACATCAATCGTTTAAAGTATTGGCAAATTGAAAACATGCTAACGATCATGCCTTAAACAGTCGCGCTCGCTCGTCAGGAGACAGCCGCTCTCCTCGCGCAGAACAACGGCACCTCCGTTGAGGAGAGAGACCTCGACTTTGAACTCGACCCCCGAGCCATTTGGCAGGACATGAATGGCGGGGAGGCCGATATCCTAGATGCTGGCGATTTTGACCAATAAGGCACAGCAAAGGATCGCGATCTCTGATTGCTATATGATGAAACTGATGAATCTAAAACGGTGTTACTTTGTGAATAATGAGTGGCTTCAATTGGCTTCGCACCCGTTTCAAAGTTGAAAAGCGGGAGTATAACTTTCGGTATTATTCCCCGAGCTAATTAGTAATGTCTCATGCTAAAAATGAATATAATAACATGCTGAGAAAGCGGTACGACCCGCTGTCCGTCACCGACTAGCGAGCCCTGACGGGTGCCCCTGCACTAGCGTAATGGCGCTGAACTTTTGTGAAAAGTAGCCTGACAGGCAGACGCAATTCAGTTGACGCGTGCGAATCAAAAACGCTTACTGCCAAGGTCAGGCTTTCCGACTGCTACTAGTAGGTGCGAATAGGTCTTTTAACAACATAGTGTGCTTACTACTCACTACATCCCCCACGGAAGAGGGTGTGTTGCCAATTCGCGCACCCGATCAGTCTATTCTCTGTTCTGAGCACGATAGAATGACTGGTGAAAGGGTAAGGTTGTCTAACACGAAGATTGATGTGCTCTGTGATTAGGATCGCCCTCGTATTAGACGAGATTTCGATCTATATCATGCCAGACGGTCGGGTAGTATCTTCGCCAACAACAGCAGCAGTACGAATTATAAAGAGCCGAGAGCGTCTGATGGTCGAGTTCCCGGGTCCCGAAACTAAGGGCATAATATTTCAGCACTATCGTCAATAACAGATCCGTAATCAAACACTGTCGGCCAAATCTGAGCACATATTGCTTCTTGACAGATAGAATCGGGTTTGAACTGCCCTACTGGGCTGACTGTCCGAATTACCGGTAGCAACGCTTTCTGTCGGATCGCCTACGGTGTTTTTCGAACTCAGTACCAACGCGTCTTGTGAGCGATCCGCGCTCAGGTTCGGGCCCCATTTGCCCGGGCACCGCCTGAATGCAATAGCTGGCTGAAGGGCCACCGAGGGCCACGTAAACTGGAAATGTACGGGGTTAGCTATCGGCACAATTTCCCCAAATCGTTGCCTTCGCGATGCTCACTCTTTTCTCCATCCTTGTAATATCGGTATTCCCACCCGACTGGTGGGATTTCACGCTTGCTCCGTTCCCTCCGGCTCCGAAATAGGCATCGTGGCCCGGGCGGTGGAGCGGATGCGGCATCGTGATAATTGCTTGCGTATGTTGTATAGATATGATGGTAATATAAGTTTTGACTGCTGTATATATAGGTTCGTTTGGGATTCCAGTATGAAGGGGGCCAGCTAGACGGATCAGTTTTACCATACCAGTCAAGGTTTATTACGACAATCGCAATCAAAATGAGACTCTCGTCAATCACTACGATATTGGCACTTGGTGCTCTAAACGCCGTGGCCACGCCAACACGGCCCGACTTAGCACCTCGGGCGACACCCACTGTATATCTATGCGGCGACAGCACAATGGCTAAGGGCGGCGCCAACGACGGCGATACGGATGGATGGGGCCAGTATTTCGGTCAATATTCCACAGTGACCGTGGTCAACAAGGCCATTGGCGGCCGCTCAGCTCGTTCATACTGGGACGAGGGTCGATTCGCGGATGTCGCTGGCCTCGCGCAGTCCGGTGACATCGTCGTCATCGAATTTGGGCATAACGATGGAGGTTCGCCGGAGTCTGGTGACAACGGCCGTTCCGACTGCCCAGGCGCCGGTACTGAGACATGCATCTCAGACGCAACGAGCGAGACTGTCTACACATTTGTTTTCTACGTCATTCAGGCAGCCAAGCTCATGCTCGCCAAGGGAGCGACTGTTGTCTTAAGCTCCCAGACGCCGAACAATCTCTGGGAGACTGGAGTCTTCGTCAACTCTCCCCCGCGCTTCGTCGGCTACCAATTGACGGCACAGAAGGCACTGGGTACCGGCGTCTACTTCGTTGACCATTACCAAGCTGTAGCCAACAGTAAGTACTTTGATATCAGAATCATTATCCGACAAGAGTAGCTTACCATACTTACAGCCTACCTGAAACTTGGAAACGCCGCGACAAACGCTCTGTACCCGAATGACCACACTCATACTAGCCCTGAGGGCGCTAATTTGAGTGCGCAAGCTTTTACACAGGCAATCCACACGCAAATGAACGGCACTACCTCTCTTTATAACTACATCATTGCCAATCCGCCAACTGTATATTAAGTCCGGGGCTAGCGTATTGTGAACCTGGTTAATGAGAGTCTTGGGGGCTAGTATATACTATAACCTCGATTGTGGCCAGAATTCAGCCCAGTGTGCAGGGCTGACGCTTCCCTATTTTGGGGCGAAGTTGAGGCGGGCTGACCGTGCAAAATCAATCAATTGATTGGGGGCTAGGGGTTATGTTACGTTCTGCCTGCAGGAACACTAGCTGAACTGAACATGCAGCATACGAGAGGGAACCTATGCTTAGAGACCAGTATCTGGTCGCCAATAACACTCAGGATCGTTCATCAGGTCATTTGCCTAAGTCCATTTTAGTAAGTCCCACTGCATAAGGTGATTGTATGGTAGGAGATCAATGGCACATGGTAGGAGAAATACTGCTCATATAAAAATAGTAGACTTTAGGTGCAGATTTAGGCAGACAGTCATCGCTTCTTTTAGCTCTCATTAGCCATGCGTGTCCCAGGTGAGCTCATCACTGAAGGTCGTATTGGTTTAATTCTCCTTAACAATTCCTTAACAGCCCTTTTTTGGCATAATTACAGACTCACAACTCGTGGGCATCCCTCTCGGCATTTGTATCTTATCATCACAGGCTAAATAATCGAAAAAACTGTGTGTAAGGCAGAAAACCAAACGGAGTGTCAGGCGCTACGACTGCATTGTAGCAGGAGGCGTTTTGACGTTGTATTATACCCAGCACTGCCCCAGCCATAGCCACGATGATTGCGAAAGTCAGATTAAGCTCACACAAAGCCCAGGCTCAACTGGCATATAAATGACAACGCTGCCTAAATAAAAAAAACATCAAATTACTCAGCTGTTTCCTGTTGATATGGTATCCTGCGACCTATCAGCATGAGGCTAATCGCTCAAGGAATATTTACCAATAGAATCTGTAACCAAGATTGTTCTTCAGCAATTCGCCATATTCGCAAAATCAGTTTAACCCAGAGACGCATCGCATTTCTTCCACCCAGATGACGAATCCATATCCGCCACAGATTGTTCTGAGGACTTCTTGGCTCTTGGCGGACAATGAAGATTGGTCATTTCCATTAGTGGGCACAAGCACAACTGAACCAGAGAGCTCGCGTGAGCATATAAACTCACCTCCGCCGGACAAAGCAGGAAGGGCACTTAATATCAACAATGACAGACCCGGCTGGCGACGCGACAGCAGTCATCGAGCGACAGGAACTGAGGTGGCTCAAACAATTACCCGCGCCAACCGTTAGCGCGAGACACGGGTTTCTAGGCAACGGATTAGCGATCCCTACCTCACGTTTCTCGCCTGGCACTGGCTTTACCAATGCAGTACAAGCTGATGGCAATCTCCACAAACCTGACATAGGTGGGAGACAAACATGCGTGCCCTCATTTGCTCAAAATAGTGGTCCATACCAAGAAAACGATATCAGTGACATTGGGAAAACTTCGAACAACCAGCAAAACGCGAGCAATCGTATTTCGCGCCCCGACGACGGAATGATAGCTACCAACAATTATATCGAGGATCAGAATATTAGACCAAAAAGTACTACTTATGCTGCATATCAGAGCCCGATACAAGACGACTCTGACCGAGAACTTGATGCCATTCTTGAACAATGTGCTCCAACCAAGGAGAGACTAGCAACTCTACTACGCGGATGGACCAACACAAAATACCTCCAATCGCGACTATTATATTGTCAGCCCTTCAACGTAGTCTTTCTTCAAGATGGGCGACTTGTCATGAAAAGTCACCAGGATCTGGAAGAACTCCTACTAAATGGTAATTTGGACGGCTTTCTCGATCAAGTAACGCTTTCTTGGCCAGAAGCTTTCGGTGAACTGAAGAGCAACCCGTGTTCATTTCAGTGGATCGCGGACCCATTACAACTAGACGACGGCACACATTTTCTCTCCCGTGTAGCCATGACAAATGAAGGACGAGGACCCTTGAACGCGCTGGTATCTCCGGATACCTTTCGCGTCGATTTTTATCCCAGCGACAACGTGTTGTGGTGAGTTTGAGACCCAACGATAGCATTGACTACAGGATGTGGACCTTATCTAATTCTAAACGCCAGGCAAGTTATGCCCAAGGCTCATACCAGCGTTCTGACTATGCGAACAATTGCTTTTCTCGAAAGTTTGTTTGCACCAACGCATGATATTGGCACACTTACGGGCCTTGCGAGCCACGGGAGTCTCAACGATGGTTTTCTATTCAGAAGACCACCCCGGGGTTTCGTAGTACTGGGTCTTTCGGATCAGGTAACTGGCTATGTGTTCAAATCAATCTGCGCGCCTGTATTCCCGACGAAAAGAATCGTCGTAACAGGCGTTTCAAGGATTCTTGGGGTATATCACCTAGACGCGTCGGATTACCCCTGAATCGACAAATGGCGCGAATCCCAGATCTCTCCCGAGATAACGACATGGCTGCAGTAGAGTACCTAATCGCAGTCTCGATGGTGCTGAGAAAGAGAACTGCGAATCCGGGCTCGGCGATGAAGTACGATATAGTTGTCTGGCTGGACTACAACACGAATTTCGAACAACCCATTGATCGGGGAAATATATTTCCAGTTCTATCTCACAGTATCGATGTCGATCTTGGCTTTGAAGACTGCGGTGTCGGTGGAGAAGCCGTCGTTCAATTTTTGATAGTGCTTGCCAGATCGATTGATCACTGGAAACATTGCTGGGACAACATGATCGATAAAATCGATGACATTATTAGCGTTCAGGTTCGTTCCCCTTGATCTCGTGCGAAGCACTTTCAGTTTCTAACGCAAATATCTTAGCTGCAAGATACACTCGACAAGAAAAGATGGAACTCGTTGATGTTCGACGATTCTTTGAAATTATCCGAGCAGTATTTCACGATCCTGCAGCTACTTCGCATATGGCAAAACTGGATCGGAGAAACCGAAAAGAGCATCGAAAACCTTGGCAAGGAGCTTTTTCAGCAGTATGAGTCCTCGAGAGTGTGGCAGCGGCAACGATGGCCCCTCGATATGGACAAGTTGAGGCATAACATCCAATGTCTTCAAAAATTCTTCAGAACCAGATCTGTGCCACTTCGAGAGCGAATGAAAATGAAGAGAGACGAGGTCACAAGCTTACAAGATGCGGTAAGATACCCCTCATTTGGATCATATTTGCTTGGTCGCTACAGTTTCTGTCAGGTATCAATGCTAATCTTTTGACCAGCTTTTAAGCTCCTCATCGCTTCGGGAGACCCTTAAGGCAAAGACCCTTAACTTATATATTGGCGTCTTTACTACTGTTACTGTCTTCTTTACACCCTTGGGCTTCATTGCGGTACTACCATCGCCTCGTCTCTTCGTCCTCGGACAATTGATTACTGACAATGAGTTTTATTAAACAGACTCTATGGACGATACCTTTTCTACAGAGTGGTTCAAGCGACTCAACGCCCAAAGGATTTACCGAAAGCTTTGTCGTTGTACCTGTACTAACTTACATCCTTTCTGGGTTCATAATTCTATACTTCTGGGCCACGTCATCTCGACATCCAGGCACGATACGTCTTTCCAGCCTTCCCATCATAGTCTATACCAAGACTATTCTATATGCTGCCCTACAATGGGCTATAGAGCAAGTGGGAAGGGTTGTTGAAGCCGTCCAAGTCAAACTTATGCAGCGTCGAGCTCAACGGAAACAAAACGACCACTCGCGGGTTTAAGTTCATATGTGTATCAAACTGTTAGGAGTGATAGGCTGAAGATCGCGGCATTGAAATCTATTCCAGTTCCTTATCCTAGGGCAAATCGAGGTGAGCCCAGCGGAGGCGTTCACAGGTGGCTCTCGCCTCTAGGAGACGGTTCGAACATGGATTTCCTAGGGCAACTAGACACTCAAGACAATTGAGGAATTATCAATCGAAATAATGCTAAAATGGTCCAAAACCTGATAGAGTCTTCGCATCCGATGCGTGTGCTGGTCTCTGATGCTAGACATGCCAGCTTGGTCGATTGCTGACTAACGTTTATTTACTTCGTCACCTGTTTTCTGTTAACGGGACAACACCGTTCTGGTCAAATCAGAAAGCACTGCACGACTGTTGGCGCATGCTGTTTATTCCGACTTGTCCTCCATTTCCCTAACCTCTGTTCTTACGCTTTATTACCAATTGCGTGTTTCTTTACGCAGTATTGTCCAAGACGGCCTAACTGTGCATTGTATGCCTACATCGTCAACGCCCTTTCAACCGCTATCTCGGCAGTCTATTCCAACTCAGCGACTCCAGATTTGCAACGCAAAGGCGATGGCGTACGACGACAACGCCCAGTACGGGCTGACCCAAGTTCACACGAGCTTGTCCAAAGTCTCCAATAACCAGCAGCTTCAGCGACCTCACAGCAAGCCCCCAACAGACTCCGAGGACATCTGTACCTGTCCTCACTACACCCGGCCGACCGCGAATTCCTCTGCTCGCAAGCGTGCTTCGAAGCCACTATCGTCCTCCGATTCCTCGTTGTCATCGTCGCAATCGCGCCTTTATCCTCGGAGGACACCTAACCATTTCCCTGACATTGCTGCTACTAATTCGAAACACACTGCACGGCTGTGGAAGTCCGTTATGACATACCTTGACGATACAAAGAGCTCAAGGGGAAAGAGAGCAACCCCATCTGCAACAGAAAGCGTGACGTCGCTACCAACCTCCTCAAGCGTAACGAATTCAAGAAAAGCGGGCGCCAAAGTTACCGATGTAGACTTTATGGAATCAGTTCTCGAGCCACATGGGATCACGATCCAGAAGGGAATTGCCCAAGACGTGAGCAAACACTTCGGCATTACGGAGTTGCTCAGCGATTCTAGCAATCGCCTCAAGGCTTACAAAGAGAAGTTCACACTTAGTGTGTGGCTAGAGCCTAATATAGAGGCCATCCAACAAGAATATGCTGCTATGAAAATGGATTCATGCAATGAGGCTGAATACTCAACATTCGCCTTGAGCAACATATTCCGTAATGAACCTCGGCTTCCAGTACTCCCGGAAGAGAGCGGCGATCAGCGCTGGCTGCCCATCCGCACGGTTCAGCTTGTTCGGAAGCCAACTCCGGATGGGTGGCTTTCTCCTCCACCTATTCCAGGTAGGAAGCCCCCAAAACGATACGACTGGGATATTCGCACAGACTGTACATATCACGTGTCCGTACAGGCCTTCCAACCCGGTTTTCGCGCTCTTGTTGAAGAGCATACTTCTGTTGTGCAGCAGCGAGCGTTTTGCCCATATCTTACTGTCGAATTTAAGAAAGACGAACAGAATTTTAATACGGCCTGTTACCAAGTTGCTGTCGCCTCAGCTATATCGTTATATAATCGGTATCGTCTGAAGAGCTTAATGCTTGAGGCGTCTAGAGACAGAGAAAGCTGGTCGGAAGAAGACAAGAGCCAGATGCGACATTACGGCATCACGTTTACGGGGTCGAGTTGGAAGCTATGGTGCACCAGACCGAAGACGTTTCCAGAATGGACTGGCTGTGTAATGTCCAGCATACACGCTGGCAACTGCTGCAGCCTTGCAGGCACTCAAAAGCTAGTAGATATCATTAACGACATTCATTATTGGGGACTGGAGGTCCATGGCAAATCCTGCAAGGCGGATATCACTGCTAGAGTTCGGGCTTACCCCCAAGCAGACGAAACGGATATAACAGTCTTAGAGTAAGTGGTAGTTATGGCTGGCCAGTTAACGAGACCTTGATGCGGACACGGTAATAGGCGGACAGTATATGATAATGTCATATAAGTAACGAAGTAACGAAGTAAATGACGGGCATATACCAGAGGGGCTCGTATATATACAGCACGTGAGATACATTACTTTTATCTGGTGAGGTGTTCCCGCATAGAGTAACCCCTTATGCCGAAATTCGTGTATACGCCAGATTGGTCAATTGCTGACTAAGCCGACCCCTTTTCCTACTCGCTCTGCTTCAACATATGATTATGGTGTGTACATGCGGGTAAGTAGTAGTATTCCATACAGCAGCCGTTTTCCATACATGGCACACTCATTCATAGATTCGGCCGCCGTCTACATATCAGAGACAGTATTGAGCATAGTTTGACGCAGCAAGCTCGATTAGCAGTTGAGTTGTCTGCCCTGACATACAAAACTGCCTGAAATTACTGAATTCAACAGCATATGACCATCAAGTTATAGCTCGTTGCATCGATCTAGCGTAGCCTAGGCGTACGACCCATATATTGTATATGCAGCCCGTCCCGTCCCAGAAATTGTTCACCATGATAAATGTTTCGAATTCATATCGTATTCGTTTCGTCCCATCCCCAGAAGTCCGGCTGACTCGCTTGTCATCTTGGTCAAGAGCCCACTCATACAATACGTTGAAAGACGAGGAATTTCTCGCATGGAGAGCACCTACGAGCGGCTTACACACATGGGCTTAACGGATAAACAGTTGACGGAACGGGTGCAGGCCAACGACGGTCCTGCTAACGGCCGAGCTAATCCCAATGAAAGAGCAGCGACAGCAGATCGCTTTCTTCTGAGGCTATATGATCCCACGTTAGCGATTCAGCGAATAAAAGACACAAATACAAGTTAGACCTACTATAAAACTGGGAGCAGTAGTTGTCAGCAACAGTGACCTCCAAAGTGTCGACGACCCCAAATAGATCCCGACCTTTCCTCCACGTCATCCGAAACTTGACCTTACTCTTTCCCATCTTGTCGATCTTAATATGAAAAAACACGTATGTATAATCCGCCTCATCGCCGTTGAATCCTGGACCAGTGTACATTCCGTCCCCTTCGAACCGCTCACCGTATTTACCCGACTCCTCCAGCAGGATGGCTTCAATTACATGTATCTCAACTCTCCCTGGTATTCGTCCGACAAATGTGGCGGTGTGCGCTTGTTTGACAGTTCCGGGCGGCTTGACCTGCCAGTCTAGATCGCACTGGCGAACTGGCACGTCGCCCATGGTGTCTAGTCTTGGCGTCGTATCGACTGAATTCAACCGTAGAATTATGGGAAAGAACCGAATATGGCTGGGTAACCGTGCGAGTGCGTACCTACCTCGAGGCCAAAGATCTATGCGGATGGGAGATGGAGAGAGAAAAAGGATGAGAACTTGGTGGAGAGCACGAATTCGGTTTTAAGTTGTTTGTATCGGTATTACAGTGCGACTATACCACACGTCAATTCCATTTTGACGCAAGGGATGATTGTAGGTGAGACAAGCCATAAAATAATTTGACAATCACCGTACAGTAGCGGTTGCACCGACTCCATCGGCCCAATGGGCCGTCACAGCAGCCATTGTAGCGTAACTTATTCTATAAACAAAGATCAACCAGCATGTTGTGCAAGGCAGCGCCACAGGGACAAGTGTTACGCGAGGGTCTGTCTCCATTGGATTTAGATCGCATATTAGAGAAGGTAAGGTTGTTAGACCTGGGTACAATATCAACGCTACCGTCGGTACCTTACCTGCTGGTCGTGTCCGCTAGGAGCTTTCGAATTTCGATACTTGACGCGGCTTGCCTAGAGCTGCATCAAGTCTAATGCTTCCAAGCATTTTCTTTACACCAGTCAAGGTATCGATTTCCATTTCCCAAATCGAGATAAAAGAACGAGTGATCCTGCTCAGGTTTTCCCGCTGATGTTGAAATAAGCTATAGAGAGAGTGAAGTAAATTGGCCATCACATAGCCCCTCATCCTATGGGTTTGCCAAATCCGCACTTTCAATAGCGGAACATTCCATTCAAAATGAACGTAATCCACTTTGGCTCGGGAAAACTTTCGGGATAGTAGTTCGTTCACTGAAGATAGACTTGTATCCCCAGAGATCCCTTCTTATCCTCGTCGGTAGGCTAACTTAGCCACGAAGTAGCTGAACTGCTCCCCTCCAGCCTCCCCCTTTCGAGCGTCAACACAATGTTGCTGTTCACAAACCTTGACTTATCAGCCATTCCAACAGCAACATAAACTACGCTAATTTAGTCATGCAATCTACTCGTGAATTGTTGGATTCTGGTGACCTGGATTGCATGACTTGATACGATAGTGCCAGATAAGCGGCCCCGGCATACTTACATACAGCGCCTTACTTAGCACTAACATTATGACAACAGGTGTGGCGCGACACGAATACTCTTAGGCTAGATTGATACTGCTACTGGATGCTGAGCCTAGTCTCTTACATTCAGAGGGCTTAATGATACTCAGTCCAAGTCCTCCCCGGTTTCGGTTTGAAAACGAAACAAAAGTCGACTTGCTGGAAGAGATTGTCAGGGGCTAGGGTCACATCTAGTAAAAAGAGACCTAGTAAGGTAGTCATAGCTCTATTTTATATATATAATAGCTGGGTTCCCCCTTAGATTTAGTTAAAAAAGCCTTAAAAATTAATAATATTAAATCCTTACTATATACTTTTATTTAATAATGCCTTACCTATAGTTTAACCTTATTTTAAATATTAAATATTTTAATATATTAATTTTTCCTTTTTATTTAAACCGTTATTAAATTATTAAAAATATTACTGCTTTTTATATATATTTATAACGCTTTAATTATAACGTTTTTAATTATTTTTTAAAGATTTTTCGGTAAAATTATTAATATAAGTTTTTTAAATATTAACTTTTTAATAAAAAAATAACTAAATATTAAAATTATTATTATAATAAAATAAATTATTTTTATAAAAAAAAAAAAAATAATTAGTTAAACTATAAAAAAAAGTTTAAAAAGCTATAAAAAAACTTTTAAAAATAACCTTAAAAAAAATAAAAAATAAAAATTATAATATTTAATTATTTTTTTTATTTAAATATAAAAATAAATTTTAATTAAAATTAAATAATTTTATAATTTAATTAAAAAATTATTTTTATTTTATAAATATTTTAAATAAAATAAAAATTATTTATATTTTTTTTATTAATAAATATTTTAAAAATTTTATATAAATTTAATAAATTAATTATTTAATTTTATAATATAATAATAATTTTATTATTATTATATAAAAATAATTTAAGCGATAAATAAAATTAAATATATTAAATAATATAATTAATAATTTAATTATTATTATTATATTATTAATAATTTATTAAAAAAATAATAAATTATTTGCTAACTTTTTAAATTAATATAAAAAAATAAAAATAAAAAACTTAAATAATATATTTAATAAAATTAAAATTATATATATAATTATTTATATAAATAATTTAATAAAAATATAAATAACGTAAAATATAATTTTAAAAACTTATAATAATATAATTATAAAAACTAAAAAAGTTAAACTATTATTTTAAATTATTAGCTTTTATATTATTTTTATATTAAGTTAGCTTATAAAATAGCTTAATAAAAATAATTTTAATAAACTTTAAAATATTAAGCGGTAATTTTATAAAAAAGCAAAATTTTTAAATAATTAAAAATAAAAACCGTTTATTTATTAAAACTATAAAAAAATAAAATATATAGCTTATAAATATTTTTAACTAAAATAATATTAAAAATATAATTAACTAAAATATTATTTAAAAAACTATTCTACTTTTATTATTATTATTAAAATTAACCAATTAATTAAAAGTGTTGCAGGGGTGCATGCACCACTAATTGGTAAGTTACAGGGTATATAGCGATGCACCAATTGGCTGTACAGCCTACCCTGCAGGGAATGGTGTAAGCGCTACCCTGACAGGGGCTACCCTGTCGGCGCTACCCTGTAAGAGGATAGCGTACGCCACCCTGACAGGGGTTACCCTAGAGTTACCAATTGGTGTATATAAACCAGCCCACCACCATGCACCTCACTAGCGCGGACCTTTCTAGTCAGTGCACTCAGTGAGCCCTAGCAGCCACGCTACCCTGGATAAGATACACCCTGGTGGAGCCTACCCTACGCTTACCCTAGATAGGCACTACCCTAGTGGAGACTACCCTGTACCTACCTCTTTAGGATAACTGCACCGATAGCTATATTTACTAGAGAAAATTTTTCAGGGAAGAATTTTCACTATAATTCGCCACCCACAGGGCATTTACAGGTATAAATAACCGTAAATGCCTGCACTTATATAGTTAAAATTTTTTCTTTTATTAAATTAGTTAATATATTTAATTACCCTTTATATATTTATTTAATAACTTAAACTTTTTAAATAACTTTATATTTTATTATAATTTATTAAGTATTACTTTATATAATAATATTTATATAATCTATTATTATAAACCCACTTTTAATAATTACCTTTAATAATATATTAATAAACTTAATTATATAACCGTTTTAAATATATTATATTAATTAAAAAAACCTAGCTTTATTTAATTATTTTAAAATAATAATAAAACTTAAAATAAATAAAAAATAAATTATATTTAAAAAGCTAGTTAATAATATAGCCGATTAAAATATATTATAAAAAAGCGTTATTTTTAAGGTTATTAAAAAATTATTTAAAAATAAATATTTTAAAGCTTAAATTAATTTATTAATAAAAGTTAAAAATAATTTTAATTAAATAAAGTAAATATTAACTAGCTTTAAAATATTTATTAATATATTATATAATATAATATTAAATATTTTTTTAAAAAAAAAATAAACTTTAATTTTAATTAAATTATAAATAAATAAATATATAAATTATAAAAATAAAATATTGTTTTTATTATAACTAAAAAATAATAAAATAAAGCTATAAAAAAATCTAAAATAATTATTGCGTTAATAATAAATAGTTTTTTTATAGCTAATAATTTATTAAAGAACGCTAGCGACTATATTATACTTTTAAAGTTAAAAAGGTTTTATAATATAAAAAACGTAAAAAAAATAAAAATATTACTTAAATATTATTAATTTAAATATAATATTAACTTAAAAATAAAAAAAAAGCTTTTTTTTAGCTTAATTTATTTTTAAAATAAAAAAAAAGTTATGATTTTATATTAATTATAAAAATTTAAATTAAATAATTAAAAAAAATTAAACTTTTTTATTTTTAATAATAAAAATATTAAATTAATTATTTAAAACTAACGTATATATTAAGCTTAATTTTAAAAATATATATTATTGGTTATAAATCTATAAAAAAAATAAATAAAAAACTATTTTTTAAATAAAATATAAATATTTTAAATATTTAATTATATTTTTTAATTTTATTAATATATTAATAATTTTTTAAAAATATATTAATTAAGCGTTAAAAAATTTTATAAATATTATATATATTATTTATTTAAATAATATTATAATTTATAGTTAAAATTAAAAATTATATTTATAAATAGTTTATAATATATTTATTAAG